>OU015498.1:132785650-133050650 GCA_907164885.2 Dolomedes plantarius
AAAATTAAAATTTTTATAAAATAAAATTTTCGAATAACTTTTTCAAAAAAGATTTTAGAAAAATTCACACCATGCCTTTTAAAGACTACTCTCAGATGGGGAGAAAAAAGTGATTTCAGATGTTATTAGAAACATACAAATAGAAAAAGTCATGAGAGTTGAATATCAACGAAGTCTGCAAATGATTCTTCCATAATCGAGGCTCGACTGTATGAAAAATATGTATTGCTTTGAATTTCATACTTGCGCCATTTTCAATCTCTAACGTAATTCAAAGAATTAGTTACCGAAAAATAAGTACATTTGATTAAATATTTGATGTAAACTTCATTAAAATCATTTCGTATAACTTGTTTGTAAACAGGAAAAGCTTCTGGGAAATAATTCGTGTCCAAAGACAGTGTACGATAACAAACCCCAAACAACACATGTTTTTCAGGGTTATTAAAGATACTGTGTTTATAGAGTTTGTTCAGAAAGATCCGAATCAGCAACAACGACGCTAAATAAAAATCGGAGATAAAGACGAGCGTGTGCATGCGCATAAATCACAATATAAATTCGGTAGGACTATTTTCCAGTAGCCTGGAGCACGAAATACGGGCTTTACGCGCTAAGACAAGACAAAAGTCGTAGCCGATTTCCCATTCAGGACTTACCGCGCATCCCACTCCATCCGCACTGTGACGTCATCTCCCTCTCAAGGTCCCATTACTCACTGGCCACGACATCTTCCAGGCGTCTGGATGCATCGATCCCTCCGCATCTTCCGCGATCAATCGCATCCCGTTGCCAAGGTAACGGCCACGGAGGCGACAACATGGCGAACGTGTAAAAAGACAGGGAGGCGCCCGCGACGGGGAATAGAAATGGCCAGCAGTATTATTCATTGTTGACGGTAAACGACAGAGACATGCCCCTGACAGCTATTACTTAATAGTTTTTGTGCAACGCGTCACTTTCGATTTCGAGAAAAACTGATACGCGGTAGAGTGAATTAAGATGCTCGCAGCTTCCTTTTCTTTGGCTCGGGTGATAAATAGAACTTGACAAGAGTTTGAAGATAAGAAAGCTAAAGCTTTATATACAATGACATAAAAAAAAAGGCGTTTTGAATGATAAATTTGACCACCCGTAATTCGTTGAGACCACCCTCTATTTATACGGCTATAGAGAGCTAATCTCGATATTAAAACCGTAAAGACTTATTTTTAGATAATTAAATATTTCGATTTGCACCTGTTATTACTTAATAGCAGAAGTTCTATAATATAAATAAATTATTTCCCATTAATTGTGAAACTCAAAAACGATTATATTTCTCAACATTTTGGGATTATTTACCATCTTTCAAAAGTACTCAAAAATTATCTTCCGCTGAAAGGGGCGCATCCGCTGACTTTGCAGAACTTCAACCCTAATATTAACACTACACGGAAATTTTGCTTTCCGTATTTATTACAAATTAGCTAGTGTATATTTTTTAATTCTGATTTGAGCATTTGTAAACTGACCTTTAAATATAATACACGTGCTTTACAAAGCTCTATTTATTGTAATTTAACTTTTTCAGAATACAATTTTGATTTTATAGCAAAATAGATTTCAATATTTCAGTGTCCTTCCCCTTGTTAAAAAATGGCTCCTAGTGCAATAAAAATGTTTTCTTTCACTAGAAAAAAAAGCTTACATCTGATTAGAAAAATACCAAAATAAAAATTCTCGAGAACTTGGGAACTGAAGATTACCTTAATATATCATTACCAAGTTAACGTTATTTTTCAGAAAAGTTAACTTTATTTTTCAGTGCCCACTGAAACGAAAGATTTCCCTATCAGTCAACAGACGGCAACAATAAAATAAAAAAAGAACTCATTTTTGTCTTAATGTGACATCCAGTCTTCCAGTGAGAAAATCGATTAAAATTGGTTGTTGTTCCGATTATGTAAAGGTTCTTGTTTTTATCCCTTTCGGGGCTGCTCATTCACAACCTGGCAACCTTTAAACTTATTTTAGTTTACGAAGGTCCAGAACAAAAACTTCCATTCTTTTTATTCACATTCATATGGTTATGATTTTTTTCTCAAATGTGTATTTATTTAAAGAGCACTATGCTGATAAAAAATAAACTAACACCATGAAATTTTCTTTCAAAAAATTTTAAAGCACTTTAATATTTTTTTCAATATATCTGCTGAACTAATTATTCTATTCAGAAAATATTATCCCTTTGGGGAACTGGAAAGATTTCAAAATAATCTTGCTTCATGATTTATAAAAAATTATTGCATAAAAATTTCTAATCTCTTTAAAAGAGAAAGAAAACTTTCAGAGAAATTTTTTCTTCGGGGCAAAATATTTTCAGAATTTTTACTCCAAATGGAAAATGGAGACAATTTAATGAAATCAGAACAAAAAACGCTGTACAAAATGTCACTGTTGTATACGGAATGAAACGAGTTGAAAGAAAAGATTAGATATTTTAAAAAAAAAATTAAATCGAGAAAAAATTATTCCGAGGTGAAAAATTCCAAATTATAGTTCAAAAGAATAGGTACGAACAGTACAGTGTAAAAATGCGTTCTATGATTATGTCGCAAACAATTTTTCTTAATTACTATGTACAGTTTAAGTTTAGGGTAGGCATTGTAATACCGATGCCTACGACTACTGTGGAATCTCGATCTATCGTTTTCGAAGGGACTGACTGAACTAAACGATGGATGCGGAAACATACAAAAAAGTATTAACATACCTTAAAGTTTGATATCCCAAAAATAATATTTACTCACATGCATAAATATTGTAATTGAAGATAAAATTGCAAAGTTGTACTGAAATCCAAGATAAAAATAATTAAAAAAAAAAAAAGAAATACACGTAGATGCACAGGAATTTTGATGCAAATAAAAGTCTTCGTTTGTTTTGGGGGGTTTTCTCTCCACAAGTAAACAATATTTTTCTGTGTTGCAAATTACATTCTTTTCGGTATCGGTTATTGTGTGAGAGTATAAAGAAGCGGCAGCCGTGAATCGTTTGTAACTAAACTATTCAATTGCACTGGATGGGGTCCGACATCAGGTCACCAGGAAGTTCTGCCTTCCGGTTTAAACCCTCATCGGCCAGTGTAGACTGCAGCAATTAGAAACTTCTCACACCCTAGAACAAAAACACCAGGGCGCCTCCATCCCAAGGCCAACAGAAAAGCCAAAGGGCAGCAGGAACCGCTCAGGTCGGCTGACTGTGAGCCATTGCTGATAAGAACATAAATGTTGAATAGTCGGAGAATTCAACATTTGAGAATGAGTTCCCGAAAATAGGATACTCCAAGGGCAAAACAATTAAGGAACACCAATGACGAACAAATAATGGGAGTGGCATGATAACGCGAAACCAGGCTAAACAGGAGAGAATAAAAATACGAGACCGTGCATCTGAAATGTTCTGCTCATTGTTTAATTAGAGCATCATTCTAGCTCAATCCAGACATTTATATTTCGGGTTCAGTTATTATGAAAAAACGATCGATCCGATAAATTAATATAAAGCTGCGATATTCTGAACGAATATTGAGGGAAAACGATGGATCGAGGAACGATCCATGCGATCTGTTTTTGCTTGTTTTCTATGGAATTTATTCGGGACTGGGTGAAATAAACTATACATACGGGAAAACGATCATTCGGGGAAAGATCGATCGAGATTCCACTGTACAGCAGTTTTCTGTCTTTTACAAGGAGGGGGCTGATTTTCTTGAGACTATAAATCCCACTCACTAAACCCAACCTGTAAGAAAAAATTTTTGAGGCATAGATGCGTCCGTCCTTCGCGTCTACACCACGACATCTCTCGCCCGAAGAAGTCACTCAGTGACGTAACAGGAACATTTCTGTTCTAATTCATTTTCTCCTTTGCAGTTTTAGTGAATATCTAGGTATGTTAATCTTTGACTGAAATTCTATTTTCCTCCATTTTCGAGCCCGTGACCAAGAATTTGGAATCTAACCGGTCGCTTTCACTTGTTATGTTCGGGGAGTTGGAATTTATATTAATCGCTGTTGCAGCTGTTTGGTAGCGAGTTGTATCATTCCTGGCAGTCGGAAAATTGATTTGGAAGAAGTCTTGTGTACTCTAGAGCAGTGCTCCGCAACCGCTATGCCGTGGCACACTAGTGTGCCGCGAGGTGATCTTGACTGTGCCACGGTGATTTTATCGATTATGATAATAAAAAAATTAACCACCGCATTAAATAGAAATTTTTCTAAGTAAAATATTCCTCTAACTTTTGTTAATATGTAATTTTTCTGGGTCGAAATTATACACAAAAAGTTTCATATAATATACACAAAATTATACACAAAAAGCAAAAACATGTTGTTAGCCGTACATTGTATGTGTATGCTCGAGCGTCATATTTCTGGATTTCAGTTAAGAAAGAATATCCACAAATTTCTGACAAGGCCATTGCAATTTTGCTCCCATTTTCTACGACATATTTATGCGAACAAAGTTTTTCGACACTGGTGCTAATTGAAAATGACAAACGATCATATTTAAAGGGCCTTCACCATAAAGTATAGCTCTTTCTATTATACAACCAAATATAAAACGTCAAATATAAAACGCACATTTATGAAAACAATCTCAAATATCTCATTAATAAATTAGTTATGTTTAAATTAACTTTGATTTATTAGGCTTAAGTAAAGACCAAAAAACAAATTATAATATAAAAATTTACAGAGAATTTTTTTTTACTTGTAAACTATAATTTTATATTTTTGTTCTTGTGTTGGTGTACAGTTCAAAATGATTTATATAAAACTTAAATGATTATAATTATCTTGATACATAGAGCTATTTTGTTGTGTTTTTTTTTTATCTAATAAAAACATATACGCATTTATTGTAATTCAAATATTTCAAAGCTTTTTCTTGTGGTGTGCCACGGAATTATCGAAAAAAACGTTGTTGCGCCGTGGAAGATAAAAGGTTGCGGAGCTCTGCTCTAGAGCCTGTAAATTAAAAAAATATTGTGATTGAATTTCGGTTAGAGGCGGACGTTAATTTGTGCGTTTATGAAGCTATAAATACGTACAGGGAAACTATAAATACAGGGGAAGGGAAGGTCGAGGGGAACTTTACTTTGGCTTGGCGAGGACAAAACAAGCCAAACCCATTAGTTTGATAGCCGATCCAACATCAAAATTTGGATATGAGAAATGAAATTCTGTATTAGAACATCTTTAAACATTTACTTTGACATTTACAGTACCTGTGCACTCAGTATATATACAGTCGATTTCGGTTAATAGGACTAGCCGGTTATTAGGACCAAAATGATCGCGTCCCGATGTGGACCGATTAACCGGAATCGACTATATTATATATATATATATATATATATTTCAGTTCTAACTTTTCAATATATAACACAAAAATACGTTGATTGCTTTTTAGCGCAACGGTGATCTTTCGGTATACTGTGCGGGAGGCTTATAGCTTGTAGCGAAATTTATACAGAACGGCTACAAACACCCATGCCAGCTGCTGGATTAGTACGTGCGGAATTCGGTTTCGAAGTCTGGGCCCCAACACATGAAGGAAAATCAAAGAAAGATTACTAGCAAAATCAAATTTTACGATATCATTTCTTTACTTGCAATTTTTTTGGTTCAATTATTTTTGTGAGTGTCTTTTCACACCTATTTTAAAGGAAACCTGTTAAGGTTTCCTTTCAACTCGGTCGAAATAGATTAGTGGAATTAGGTTTATCAAATATTTCGCCGTCAACGATGGATGTCCAGAAATAGTTGTCACACCAAATACATTAAGCTCTTTGTTGGTACAGAATCATGGTCCGTTTAAAAAAAAAAGTGAAAATGTAAACGCTATTACAAGGCGAAAACTAGGAAGTGCCCGCCAAGCATATCTTTGACATGTAATTGCAGGCTGTCTCTCGGGCCAGACTCCGATACGTGACCAGTTTACAGAGCGGAAAGAAAGCACGTGCCATTATTAAAGTGCCTGCGCAGGATATTGTTTCTCTTTACTCGCCGCATAAAAGAAAATGAGAGAAATTAAATAAAACTCCTTCATTGTTTGGGGTAATAATAAAAAAAGGGCAGTTCGCAGAAACAATAAACACAAATAACAAAGACTGTAAAATATATCATGAATTTTAATTACGTGGGTGTACAGAATTCAAAATATTTGAACTTAGTGAAAAGCTTTTCGGCAGTTATTCTATGCATCATTCTCACAATGACGTGAAAGTGTATATTACATTTCCACCCGTGCTAACGTTAAGAGTCCTAGTTTCTTGATCATAGAAACTGAATAACACTGCTGGTTTTTGTATTTGCAAACAGGATTGGATGCAAGCTCATTCACTGCTTTGTGTAAATTTTAAGAGCGAAAAATTCTATCGAGAGGCCGTAACATGGATTTACGGTAGACTGTTTAAGAATTGATGAAATTACGATAAACTTGCTTATCAGTGAGTAATTACCGTGTTTGTAACAGATCACCACATGAACAGATCACGTGATATCAATATAATTCGCTTTCCCTGTGATTGAAATATTGGCTACGCTTTATAAATTTACTATGTTAAATATAACTTTTATTAAAATTATACGGTCTAACTATATTTTACACTTCACAGTAATCTCAGATGTTAACTGAGATTTCATTTTTACCTCGCATTCAAAACAAAATATTTCAAAACGATTTGTATCTGGAAGGAAACGAAAGCTTTCACGCTTTCTCTTTCTTCATCTCAAAAAAATTCTTATGCTTCTCTCGTGATCAAGCAATGCACGCTACATATCGAATGACTTATAATAGATTTTAGAAGATTTTTAAAGGAGCAGTCTGAGGGTACAAATTACATATCAAATGATAAATAAATTTCGAAGATATGTTAACATGAAACTTATGCGAAAAAGATGAGTACTACTGAATGTCTTCGAACAAAATAGGAACATGTTTTCAGTCAACAAGTATTCCTTACTAGAATTTATCAGCCAAAAAATAATTTTAAGTCAAGATAACGAGCAAGAATATCTTATGGCTCACCGACACTGGAATAAACTTGAAAATTCTTACGAAAAATTAATAAAAAAAAACTTGCTAAAACACATTAATATTTCTTGGCTGAAGTACAGTACACTCCTCAAATAACAATACCATATCATTTAATCTTTATCATTTTATTTTTTTTAAATGCTATAGATGAAAATAGTACAAACCTTAATTAGGGGCGATAACTGAATGGGAGTCCTTTTTATTGAAATTCCTCTTTTCAATTCTTAATCTTGCCCGATTTGGTACAAGGGCTCGCGAATTGTTTCGAAAGGTTCATGAAAGGAATTTTGTTTCTGAGGGGGCATGGAAATTAACAGTGGAATTGTTTGAAAAACTTCAACGAATTTTAAAGCTCTTAAAGCTTTCCAATGAATCTGAAAGCTAACAGGTCCGTTTTTCGGTTAATACAATTGTGTATTTCGAGATTGGGGGGGGGGGGGGGTTGTTTCATTCCTGATGCACCCTCTTCTAGATCGCTGTCCTCCACAAAATATTATAAATATTTAATATGGAGAGTAGTCTGCAAATAAGCTGAAGCTCGTAACGACGACCTGCCAAGAGAAATCGAAACCACTTCCTCTGGACTTAGAAGCCAGCGTCATTACCATTAGACCAGCCAGTGCGGCGAAAGGGAAACTCATCTTGCTCCTTGCAGACTTTAAGCGATTTCTCCACGCGTCGAAAAAAGAGGGTTATACGACAAAAGACTCTCCTTCCCGCCTGAAAAGTGCTCGTGCTAATACTCGACCACGTGCAGTTTCTGACGTACTATGAAAAAAGTCAATTTTTTTTCTTCATGATTGTTACTCCGAGGGGCTTCATTATATCCACCCCTCACACCAGTCCTACACAAAACATCGGAGAGAAGTCATTTGATCATCTGCTTCACCAGCAGCTGGCCTTTTTCAAGGTCATACCCACCACCCTATACACAGCCCCTATACACATCCGCTGAATTCTAGTGTATCGATCGGAAAGCGGCCGGGGAACGCACCGAATATCGAATATTCTCCACAACCCTACTTCAATAAAAATCGATACAAGGAAAGCTAGTACATGTATTTTTCTTTTCTTATATCATTCTCTTCTGCTTAGAACGAAGTAGAAAACTGAGTGGTGTAAAAGATGGCTCCTTCGTGTGTAGGACAATTTCACTGTCTGATTAACTTGATTCTTTTTTTTTCTTCTTATTTTTTCCCCTGTCTGTAACTTCGGTTTCCGTAGATTACCTTACGAGACTCAGTCAGGAAAAAAAAAAAGTTATACAGTTACTAAATAATCTTTTAGAATTTTTTTAAATTTTATTTTCCTTTAACTCGGTGCTTGTCCTCAATCGTGATTCCTTTTTTATTGTTACTTTTTGCATTCTATGAAAACACATAACTCATATGATAAAATTACGATCCCCATTTTTTTAAAACCGCAGTTTGTACCGTATCGCGTTTCGTAGGCAATCTATACGGACAGTTTTTATGCCACGGGCTGTTTCTCACGACATTAAGTTTCTTATTAATATATGGATATAAAAATTTCCAACTGACCATTGTCTGACAGTATAGACTTTCCCAAAAAGTACTATTACCGGATTATAAAACAAGAAATTTCTCACATTTATAGATTTTTTCTTTTTTGAAGTCTACGGAATAATAGACGGCCGGGAAGTATTACTTGTTCCTTTTTAAACCACGGTCTTGAAGGGTTAAAAACAGCCATGAAACATATAGAAATTTTTTCCACCAACATTTTGGAACTTCTTTAAGGGAAAATTCTTCAATAAAACCAGAGAGAAACTGGCTGATTTATCTCACTTCTTGTTCAATTTCGAGGTAAAACAAAAACGAAAGGATCTAGGACAAAGTATAAAAGAAAGTTATACGTTAATGACAACCGCAAAATAGCAGTCCAGGAAATGAAGGAGAAACTGTGTTGAAGGTTAGTAAAAAGTTCTTACCACCTGTTCAATCATCAGGCAACAGAAATGGGGTCTAAAGATTTTTGGACTTGTTCCCTCCATGACGAGATATTGATAACCAAAAGAAAACTCAAATAGCCTTGTTCCTATTTACAATCTGCTTAATCCAGGAAGAGATGCACCATTTATCTTGTTTGAAAAGAAGAATTTTTTTTTTTTTTTAATTTTCCATCAATGTTAATGATTCCAGTTTCGTTATATTGGTTAAACAGGTGAAAGTAAATTTTTTCACAGTTTACTGTATTAATAATTTTGAAGCTGAACCTTTTAGTTTTGTTCAAGCAGTGTTATCAAAACAAAAACCAAACCAGAACAATTATGGTCCTTTTTAACAAAAATTGTAAAAAATTTAACGTGGAAATATTCGAGGAATTTCGTGTTTTATATCAGTACTGATTAAATATATTTAAATTAGTATAAAACAGCTTGAAACTGTTATCAGCTACATAAACTTTTATAAAATTAAACCGTCAGAGGGCCACAGAAAAATCAGAGTCTGAAGTAGGCAGTGGGGAAAATTACAATATTGTAGAATATTAGAAATTGTAGTTATACTAAAAAAGTTGAATAATAGTATTGTTTACATTTTCAGGAAAGGTTTTAACTATCAACAAATCAGTTGTGGTATAGTAAATCTTTAAAATTTTTCATAATTCTAAATTGTATTGGTCTAATGATTAGACTATATTCATTAGTAACTGATAAAGATTCTGGCACACAATTCTTGTGGAAAAGTGTTAAGAACTTTTTATCTGAAAAATGATAATTAAAAAAAAGGGTCATTCAGATACTTATTAAAAATAGTGTCTTAAATGAAACACTTTAAAAAAAACATTGTAACTCATTTTAAGGCACGATTAAAATCAACCAACCCTACAACAAACGACCTATAAAGGAATCTATTACCACAAATTATCCTGTAAGAGGGAAACTTCGGCATATGTAGAGCGCAGCGTGAGAACAGCTATTAGCAAATTCTCGGGAGAAAAACATGCCTCTCAATATTCTAAAAAGTGATCTTTCACACCACTTGGTGGAATTCAAGAGGAAATGAATCGCTTTTCATCAGAGACAGTAAAAGACATTTAGGATATTCGTTAAAAGGAAGCACAAAGTAAAATTGAAAACGTTTTTAGATGGAATAAATGTATTCTATGGACCCGAGGTAGCCTATCGGTAATGAGAGTGCTCCGATCGAATCCCGACAAGCGTCGTTAAATACCTGCATATCTAGGTCGGATATGGGGACGTCAAATCCGTAGACCTGACTACGATGTTAGTGGGGGGGGGGGGGTACAATCCCCCACAGATGTTACCCCTGGGGGTGCTTGGCCAAAATTGTGGTAGCACCTAGCTAAGTCGGACTCCGACCCTTCTGGTACTATTATAAACCAGAGCCGCACTACTCAGTCCGAAGCCTACAGAAGGTCGTTCGCACTTTATGGCAACGATTTTGATAGTTAAGTTTTATGTATAAATGCCGTATTTTTTGCGGCGATTTGCTTCTAGTCATGGTTCTTGACAATAGCTCTAGCTCGAATTTTTCATGAAAATAAACCTTTTTCTAATACTGTCATGTTAATTTTATCCCATTCCTCTTGAACCGTTTTCCAAAGTCCGTTCAGTGTTCTTAGATGCCGTTTTCTTAAGGTTCGTTTTAATAAACCGAAAGCGCAAAAGTCCATTGGAGAAGCTTCGGGTGATTTTACAGGTATTTTATTAAATGGGATACACTTTATTCCTGTTTCTGATTCTTTCTTTGCTAAATAAGCGGCAGTTGATTTAGGCGTTCGAACAGTCTTAGGATGAGGTTTCTCAATTATGCTTTCATTTATATTTTCAGTTACTTTTTTTTCCCTTTCAAATTTAATATATAATAAATACCTTTTTTTTAAAGGCCATAACCGCTTTTTACAGCTTTGTAATTTGTTGATACGAATATGTCTCCTCGGAAAGCGCAGTTACGTAACCTTCGAGCCATCTATCAATTTTAGGAGCCATTTTCAAAACAATCTTTTATTTTACATTCCAATCAAAACAAAACAGTAGCAGACGATTATTCTGAAGTTGCCAATTTTTTATCAAACTGCAAATGACAAAAATTACAAAATCGTTTCCATAAAGTGCGAACGACCTTCTGTATATGGACCTGGTCTAGAACTTCCGACCAGGGACATTCGGAACAACAACAAAATGCATTCTAGATTTTAAAATATTAAAATCAAGACTACTTATGAATATTGCAAAATTGTAAAGAATGATAATTCGTTCCATAAAAGTCTTATTCAGGAACTGGCAATCATCTTTTACCACTTTTTCAATCAAATTATACGATTAGTAAGTTTATAAGTAGTGATGATATGAGTTTCTTTTCCAAATTAAAATATCTAAAATTATTATTTACCCGAATCAAACATATAGGACAAAACACTCCTCTATTCAACCATTCATCTTCTCTACAAACCTAGATATTGCATCAAGTGAAGTTAGTTTATAAAAAAGGTTAACAGTCGTAAGTAGTTACAAATAAGATAAATTTAAAATAATAAACATAAAATAAGCAACATTGTTTGAATTAAAAATAAAATTGTAATTGTCTTCCACTATTTTATTTACGCTGGCAAAGGATCTCGAATGAGAACAGACGAGAAGAAAAATTTTAGAATTTATTTCTTTTTGAATTTTTTTTTTTTAACATTGCTGATTTACATTTGGTTGAAAACATAACTCTCCATCTCGCTTGGCTTCAGCAGCAAAGTTTTGGGTTTTTTAATTTATCTTTGATGTAGTGAAAGTTCAACAGTGTTTTCCAATTTTTGTTTAGAATACACTCGCTTATTTTATCATGACGCTGTTCAGGATTTAATTGAAAGATATATCTGCCAAATGAGAATACTGGGGCGTTCAAGTGGAAGTAATTCTGTACCATCAAACAAAAAATGATAAAACAAAAGACTAGGCCAACACCCTGTGTAACTGGCTGCTCCTAAAAGGTAGAGGGAAATAGGTAAAAAATGAAACTAAGAAAATGAGAATTCTTCATATCGGTGGGATAGTCCAGTTTATAGAACACCCGCCTCGAGGTTCAAAGACGCAGGTTCTATTCACAGTCCAAGAAGACGGTCTTTATTAGCTTTCCCGAGCAAATACTAAAGAGAGGCGCATTTTTGACCACGAAAACAAACGGAGGAATTTTCGAGTGGAAAGACGTCAATCTTTATATCAATTCAGTTGTAACTTTGCACCGATCGCGGCACTCGGAGAGAGTTGAATTGCAAGTTAAGAATCTGTCCGTAGTCATTGCGAAAAATTGGCTGTATCTATCCCTGTGGAATAGCACAATATAAGCAATTCGTGTCAAAGGAAACAGTGAGAGTAAATACATTTCTTATTTCGTCTGAAATCAAAGTGCCGGAAGTGATACCTATATACCTCAATTTCAGTGCTGGTGAAAGCTAAATTTACACAGAATACCTTACAAGATTCTCCAGTGGGAAATAATAGAATTATCAGTTATGCTTCAGACCGTAAAGGATTTGTAATTTAAGAAAATGTCAAAAATAAGCAAAACAATTGAAAAGGAGTGCGCATATATATATATATATATATATATATATATACATACACACACACACACACCGCGAAAATACAGAAGCCCCGTATATGTCCGGCGATGTTTTAGTGTTTTTTCAGTAATGAAACCTCATTCACAGCGCAGACAGGTACGGATCCACCGTTATTTATTCATTTCTCCGAAATACGCAATGGTGCTGCATTGTTAAACGCATTATCTGCATCTATACCGGTTCCGGTTATCGAAATAAAACACACGCTAGATTTATTGTGCAACGCTTGACCATGAATGAGGAAAAAATAATACGTCGTTGTTCGTTGAATGGCTACCGTTGGGCAACGTTGAGAGTTATATATGCTCAGTCGGAAAGACTTTTTTACGGATGAATTCACTTCAGCTTATTTTTTAAAAAAATTTAATTTGTTGTAAAAGAATACTTATGTTCATGCCTCGCCAGGAATTGCCCACCGGGTTCTTTCATTCGCCCTCAAATTCATAGTTATTTACCCTTTCCGAATTGTCAAGGTTTTCATTCGTCTGTTCCATTTGTCTCTGTTGTTCATTATAAGGTAAAGAATTATTTAATATTTAAAAGCAGTTCACTCCGTACGGTTCCCAATGGAGGCCGGAAATCAATGGAAAGTCAGTTATGAACCCCTGAGAAAAAAAAAAACCCAACCGCTTCCTTATTTTTAGATATGTTATTCACTGTTACTGTTTTGTGAATGATTATGTTGATGACGTGTGTACATGTCATCTATGGGTGTAATGTATTATTCATATGTTGTACATATCGTGGGCTTACAAAGAAAAACAAAATAAGTCCAAATTTGTCAAATCGAGAAACCAAAAAATTGAAGTAAGTTTGCTCTCTCTCTCTCTCTCTCTCTCTCTCTCTCTCTCTCTCTGTGTGTGTGTGTGTGTGTGCGTGTTTAAGTGCGCGTACGCAAGTGTGTTAATATGCACGATGTTTCAAAAGAGGATATACTACATTGCAACAGAACAGAGAAGAATAACTGGGAAGAGAGGTGAAATTTACGTGAGTGTCAATGTATAATTATGCACACCAACTCTTGGTTAAGTAAATTTATTACCAAACGGCGTAACCAGTTGAGTGGTTAGTTTGCCCGTTTTGAAAACTTCAGACGGCACAGAGTGCGAGTATATTGTGTATTTTCGTTTTAGGAAGTGATATAAGAAATGAAACAAACTTGCTACTCCTGAAATTAAAGGAGCCAAAAATGTACAACTATTCGGGATTTTTCTCCATACAACTTGGATTTCTTTCCTCACATGATATTCTCCTATTATCACGTTAGTGCGAAATATTTTAACATATTCTCCCCCCCCCCCTATTTTGTATGCGGATTCGGCCAATTCCAAATGTTCACAACAACACTGACTCCGTAGTCGCGGATAGGGTGTCCATGTTCCCATCACTAGAATTGATCTAGTGTGAGACCAGATCAGATCTGTGTTATACGGCCATTTTAAATATTACGGAGAATACAGGTATAACACATGCGTTGCTCGCCATAGATAATATAGCTCTAGTTCAAGCTGTTGCTCTAGAAATATTCAAATAAATCAATCCGTCTATCCGTATCAGTGGCGCAACAAGAATCTTTCGCTGCAAGAAGGATGAACTGCAACAAAACTTCACTACTGGAATAATCGTTTCTTTTTTCCTATGTAGATTTTTTTCCTTTTTCTTTTTAAGGGGAAAGGAAAGAAATAACATTCCACGTCACTGATTCGCACATAAACCCTAATTTACCAAAAAATAAAAAATGTTTATAGCATTAAAGCGGCAAGCATTGCACTGCGAAATTCATATTTAAAAAAATTATAAATGATAATAAATAAAGAAATAAGAAAAGAAAAAAACTGAAAAAACTCTCCCAAACTAAGTACACGTTGCAAGAAATTAAACTGAGCCCACTTCATCAGAAGTTACAACTGTGCGAGGTGTCCCCATTTAAAAGCAGAACATGCAAATAACGGGAACTGCGAGAAGCACGAGTTCATTTTTTTAATTAATTTCAGATTTTTGTTCATATTTAGCATTTTTATTGTTCTTACGCTTTATCGACGTATCCCCGACTCCAAAATCTCCTCTGAATATTGATGGATTTTCTTTAGCTCGAAAACTTGTCTGTTGAATAAAGACAATAATAGATGGTTCATAGCTCATAGCTTAACAACTCTTTGTTTATCTCCTCCATCTAGATATAGACGAATAAAGAATATCTCCATCAGTAACAAGACATCAATTAGATCTTTACTGAAAGGACACTCCTCACTTGTCGCTAGAAAACGCCCATCAGAATATGAACAGCTCCGATATGTACATGCATGCTAGAGGTATGAGAGCTTTATCCCATCCAGTCTAATTATGTTAATTAAAAACGAAACTAAACACCACCTCAACGACAAGGTTAATAATTACAAGCCATTCACTTCGTTTAAGTAACCGCGGTTACATCAGCAAATGGAAGTTCATGGTCAGGTTATAGGACCCGAACCGAGCCCGATATCGCACGTGGGGCGGATCCTCGCATTGTTAATACCATGCACTCAACAATACCCCGACATGAGTCATAAACGGGCAAATTCATTGTTGTCCGTTTATTTCAGTCGCACTAGAAAGGAAATGAGAGGCTATCATTAAATAACAAAAGGATCAAGGTGAGATGGCAAAGTTGGCGAGCTCTAAAATGTCTCTTTGTATGAATCGGGATATTGTAAAGAAGTGGGACAGAGTTTTCAGCTTAAATACATTAAGTACCACGGATGGAAAGAGACACTTTTCAAACCCAGTTTTATTTTGAAATAAATATTGCGACATTTATTGTTGCGGGGGTCACCGATGGGGACACATGTTTTTTACTCTTTAGAAGGATGTCGCGCTATTGAAATATCCCCTCTTCATCGCCGTAAACAACTATTTTTATGCAACAAATGAATTTCAAAGCCATAAAATGACAGGATCATCTACGCAAGTTTTGAATGTTTTTATTCTAATGGCGTTGACAAACCGATAAAAGGGGTCAAATATCACACGTATCGTAAATTTTAAAAACAACCCCCCCAACTAAAAAATAAGTATTTTATACAGTCCTGTTTTGAGGGGAGGGGAAAGAGTTACAGGTCATCATTTGCTACACGAGGTGCTAAACTGACAGCGACTTACAATATAATTTCATCTTGTCTCTGGTTCCCAAATAATGCTACTCCTTCGCATGCAACCGGTACGAATAAAAGGGACTTTACAATGATATAAAAATCAATATCATTCGATTTCCTAAAAACCACAAATAAACCACTATCGGTAGTCCATTTGTGCCGATGAGTTTTAAAATGTATGCTAATTTTGTCCTTGACATCATGAGACGTATTCTGCTGTTCTGCATATATTTGTGCATGTGCTGAACGGTCCATGTACCTAAGTTATTCATGGTATACTCCGGCACTGAATGATATGATTTAATTTTGATGTTTAAAAGCTAGCTAGACAGTAATTTCATTATTGAGTAAGTTTAAATATATGTTTAGTGTTCTGAGTGAATTAAAGTTTTATATAGCCAAGTACTGCTAAAGTTTATTTTAACCGACTGATGAATCGGACGTTGAAATACGATTCTGCTCCTCCTCCACCAATGTTTTCTTAAACACGCCATTCGCAATGCTATTCTCCCTCGATACGCCCTCGCGATTCTATCGAAGTTCTGTCCCTACCAAAGCGTGTGTAGGAATGCAAATCACTATATTTTGAGGTTAATATATAATTACAGAATTTCATTCATAGCGCTAAAGGCAAACTACGAGTACTTTGCAAAATTTGTACGAGTTAAAAAATATCAACTTTGAGTAAAAAATAAAATAAAAAATAAAAAAAGAGAAGAAAGAAAGAAAAAAAATGTTAATATCTTGTCTTTAGAACTGTGGTTTAGCCTGTGTCCATAATACGTTTAGAACTGTGTCCATAGTACGTGTTATTTTCAGTACTACAGCTTTAAGAAGCAATTATAAATTTAATTTTATTACAACTGCAGAAGAGGCACAACCATCGGGCTAGTAATTACAAAATAAATAGTTCCATTTTTTTTTAATAAAAAGACCTTAGAGATTTTTTTTTAAATTAATAAAACTGTACTTTAGATCTAATAATTTGACAAATTGAGACATTAAAAATAACTAAGTTAATATACTTGTATAAATAGTAAGAACAAAAAAGGGGATTAAATTAATTCAGTTGAATTACTTTTAATATTTCTAAATAATTTAAGATTTCCAAATTTAACTACACTTTTGGCGATTTTGCCACTGTGATCATAATATTTTACTCCTCCTGCTTTAAGTCAAAGAATACTACTGAAGAGATTTAACACAAATTCTTCATCTTTTATAACAAAGAAAATACTTTTCGAGACGCAACTAAAAACAATTGCATAAAGGTCCGTATAGTATATACAAATTCGGCATCGCTGTCGTTGAAACAGCTTTAAGCAGCTGAGCTGCTAGCAAGCATGCGCGATAGGATTTTTTGATATTATTTTTCCTTTTTTCAGTGCGAGTCTCCAAGATTTCTGCTTATCTATTGTAATTGACTATCTATTCTAAACTGCATATTGTAATTTTGTGTTCTTTTTTCTAGTTATCGATCCAGCGGTCCGTGTTACAATTACGCAAGTTCCCGCCGATACCATGAATTTATTTTATTCTTCCGCCACCAACCACATCGTAAATAATTTATTTCAGTGGCATCTTGTATTATGAATCAGCTTATAGTTTATAGAGAGAGCGTAACTAATGAAACACGTGAAAATACTGGAGGTCTCTCATTTTACCTAGATTCATCATTCTCTCCTGCGTGGAATTCTAGTCCAGCGGTAAAAAATAAAAAAATTAGTTCTATTAGATCTCGAATAAAAAGTGTCAGAGAAAGTAAAACAAGAACTCGATGGGGGTGACCTTAATCCAGCAGTTTATGAGATTATAACCCTGCTGCAGCTAATTGAATTTCTGTAACGTGAGCAGGTTAAACAAGAAACGGCTCACCATACCCTGCATTCTAGCGGATAAAAAAAACACGCAATTACTGCGAATAGTGTATTAATACCTTAATAAGCTGAGAGACAACTAAATGAAAAATAAAGTTTGATGTTCATGCACACTCTAGTCGAAGAATCCAAAGCTAAAACCTGGCGTTTGACGGATAACATAAGCCCAAAGAATCCACGCAGCTCCTTATCAATTATTAAAACATTTCGCATTAAATCCTTTAGTCACTGATGCAACTTGTTTAACATAATACAGACAAAAGTCCAATGGAAGAACGGAAAACGACTACATACGTTCTTTCGGCATTAGAGGGGCTGGAGTTCCCCGTCTTTAGTATTCTGAGCCAAGGAACAAAAAAACATGCAACGTGCGGCTGACTGCGACAACAACGAACTGGTAGTCAATAGACCGTGGACGGAAACCTTGAAATGTTTGGGGAGAAGTTAGGGAGGGGTGGGGGATAGGATGTGGAGTATTGAATGTTTACAGATAAATTGTCAGAACAAAGTAATAACTAAACAAGGCAACTAGAAGCTAGATGACAAGATACAGAATCTCCAAAGTGAAACTAAGTAGACGAGTGGTTAATGGACTTGTACTCACTAGCCGCGTAACGGAGGTATCATACTGACAGTTTTTTCCCCCTGGAACTCGAACATCAGCGAGAGTCGACTCGGGGCAAGCGGGAACATCTTCCAGTGGGATGGGTATTTGGCGTAAGCTCGATCTTTTCGGACATGATGGAAGAAAACCTGTTAGGAATGCATCCCTTTCTTTTTCACCCGATTAGGTGAGCAGGCAAAGATGACGACAATCAACGTTTGTCACTGTTCAGTGTAGGCAATACCATCCCGTATCCCGAGAAATAGGCTGGTAATATGACAGCGCCATAAAGCGTTGAGCCTGATTAGATACTTGCTTGAGCGAGATAGCTGTAAATCGCTGTGACTACATGAGATACGGAAATGTTAATATATAGGACGATACATGTTATAGTAAGGACAAATAAATCTACTACGGACAAATTCTGGTGAAAATTTAAAGGGCATGTAGGTACATTTCGTGTTGTATTATGGGAAACAGAAATAAAAAGAATGAGCATTTTTAAAAATACGTATTTTTAAGTTTGTTTTTTGATGTACTTGGTTATTTCTGTAACTCCGAGAAAATATATAATGAAACTTGTTGCTTCACCCGGTGGCATCCAGAGGTAGAGCGCAATCAAATTTTTCGGTAAAAGTACGTGATTCGCAGCGACTGTTGCACAAGCGACTTATACATACAAGTACATAAATTGAGTCACGACCCACTTGAAGGGAATATTGTTGCGGGACAATAAACTTCCCGGGCGAAATTCAATCCGGAAAGTACTCGCTCTGCGCGTAGCGGAATCGTTCGTGCGTCAATCGAGTGGGTTGTAAATCAAGAGAGTCCCAGTTTTTGTCCACGAAAATGCAACCGATCGATTGAAATGCACCGGGAGTCTTGAGTGGAGCAGAAAGGGGATATTACGTATTTATTTTTGGGGCATTTCTGGGGCGAAAGTCTGCAGCGCCAGATGAAGGCCGTTTGAAAGTGTTACAAAACGAGATGATCACTGAATTGGGTGCTCATCCGGTGCAAATTCATCTCATTGATTAATCTAGATTGAAGTTCTGCGCGATACTAGTGATAAATTGAAGAATGTGCTTAAAATATTTCAGTAAGCAATAATTAACTTTAGTAAAATCCATTTGCTAGATGTAGGTTAGTGACTGTCATAGTATAAACTGGCAGTGATTTGGCATCATTCTGAACGCGCGTACGTTTCAAGCCTCACTGCAGTTTCAGTTTATTGAAGATATTAGATTCGAATAAGGTAGGGTTGTCGGATACCAGGGATTTAGCGATTGTTGCCTATCCGTTGGCACGTTCCCAGCAATGACAAGAAGCCATAGTTTTGTGTATGGACTAATTATCATAAAAATTTTGACTAAAAAGGACACATCCCCACACGAGGGACTATTAAATGTTGCGTGCGTGCGTGTGTGTGCGCAATAGGAGCCCATCTTGAGTCTGTTGTTCGATACTTAAACTATTCAGATCTCTTCAATGACAGTAACGTTATTACACAAACAAAGTATTACTAAGAATCATTAAGCTCAAAAGACCGACTGTCTTATAGCCTACAGACTTTGAAAAAACGCACATATAGAGCACTATTATCGTCTAGGCTGTCAAAACGGATTTTGACGAGGAGGAGATTAAGGGGCAACTTTCTTTTGGTAGATAAATACTGTCATTTCAAATGTATAAGGAAAATATTTCTGCATACTCTCGACAATATAACCAATCATGGAGTTACGGATCAATTAAATTTGTATTAGAGGCCAACTCAAATATTTAAAGGGAAACCCATCAGCAAACATTCGGGGAAAATATTAAAATTCTTAAGGTATATGAAAATTTAACCGTGTGTAAAGGACGTCACCAGGAATATTGTCAATGACAGGGGAAAGTTGTACGAATTTTGGTGAGCTTCACTTTTCAGAGGTCGGTTAGAATTTAGGAGGCTAGAAGCAGATAACCCCCCCCCCCCCCCTCAGTATTCCTGAAATTGGAACATTTCGCAGAATTTTGTATTCCTGAAATTGGAACATTTCGCAGAATTTTGTATTCCTGAAATTAGAACGTAAACCATATTTCAGGAGTCGTCATGGTCTCTCCATATGTTATCTGACTAACCAATCTGGACTCAATAGGGTGTAAGCAATCTCCTCAAGATACCCCAAAACTCAAAAATATGATGTTTAACAGCATAAAAAAACTTTTTTTTTTCGAATTAAGGAGTAGTAATATTGCCTACTATTCCGAAAAAACAAATACTGGTGTTACTCTATACACTTAATAAGAATAACGTAGCAAAGAACAGAGATACTTCTAAAGCGGGATTTCGTGAAGTATACAGAGTACACGTGCACCGATTAATACATATTCATTGCCCCCATAAAATAAAGCCTCAAAGTCGTCTACTTCCGATATGCGGAAGTGAAATATAGATATATATATAATGCTGTGTCTGGAGGTATACATCCCTTCCGACAGCAGACGGAACGAGTTATGTGAATACATAATGAAGTAGAACACGCTCTTTATGTTTCCGATAAAGCGGATATTGACCGCTCAGTGGGTCTATGCCACGATCAGTGTCCACTTCGGGTTGGGGTGAGGGGACCAAAGACCGTAATTACCTCCGCACGTCATATCGCCGGTACATCATCATTATATCGCATTCGATCAATATAATTTGTGAGTGATCGTGGAATGGTATGGAGCCAGGTCGATGTATCTAAAGGCTGATATGCGACAAATTAAAGACCGATGTACGCTTTATGATCACTAGAGGATGAGTACCTCCAAGCAAGTATCGAAAGCTTAGAAATCTATAAAGATGTACCTAGCGTAAGAAATAGATGAGTCGAAAAATGGCTGCAATGAGTGTGTTGTCGTGGTTGGGTTAATGTCCGTATGATTTGCTATCACCGTTGACTAAATGTATTAGGATTCTAGGTAAAATAGAGGACATTTGTCTAACTACTATCCGTATATATATATTTTTTTTTCAGTAAACTCATACAGATAATAAGATTTTTTGGTCTAATGAATGGTTTATAACGCACTCTTAAAATAAAATAAAACAGTAAATATATATAGAGAGACACGATGTTACTGAACACATGATCTAAAGTATTTACATGCATAGCTAAGCGGAGAGAGACAGAAGAGCCTAGAGGTTCTAAGTGACGCTATTATCAAGAGATTAATCTATGTCCTCGCGAGGACATCTCTGGACTTACATTTTTATCTTTGGAGTCATTGTTATATGTTTATCTATGAGTCTAGTGTCAATTATAGAATGTTTGTCAAACTTCAAAATTATCTGCAAACAATATTGCAGATCATTTTATTCTCTAAGGGTTCCTTTGGTGTTTCGACAAACTTCGAATGATTTCAAACTATCATCTCTGAGATGAACAACTGTCTTTACAGGGTGTAAAAAATGTAAAATATCTGTACGGACCAACGGATATTATTTATAACGTATTACTTTAATACTCACCGGAATGCGATTGAAATTCTAAGAACCCTGTAAAAATATTTACTCGACATCAAACACGAACGTTAACGAAAATATATTCATCGTTTGCCTGTTCACGATAAAAAGCCCTCCGTAAACACGACTCTAATCATTGCGTACGTCGTTAATAAAAAACCCTTTCCTTCTGCAACCTTCAAAAACGTACAACCTGGTTACACAGTGTTTAAAAAAAGTACCCAGACAGAAAATCACGTCATACTTCCGGGGCACCTTTGACCAAAAAATGTAACAGCGGGAAGAAAAAAAAATCTGTGACAGAAAAATAGCTATACACTCGCAGATTACCCTCTAATCCCCGGAAAGCACAACCGATCCGGCGCTTTTTCTGAGGAAGGATGCTATTCTCTCCGCAGACATCATTCGAGAGCACGTGGCCTTGGCAGGGTCAAACAAAGAAAGTATGGAGCGGGACGAGTATCGCAGCTACTGATGTTGTTGGGAAATTTCGAATTCCTGCCGATGATTGTGGAAGAGATAGCTCGGCCGGGTTTCTTGTCAGACACGACCGCCTACTTGAGGTCAGGAGGAGCATGTGAGGTAATGGATGCAAATAACTTTCCTGCCATTATTCGAGGCAGTGGAGAGAGAAATCGACCGCCGAGATAAGATTCTCCAGATTTGACGCAGGTAAGAAAAGAAGTCCGACAACAAGTACGGTTGCGTTATATTGAATCCTCGTCGGACCTCGTTGAATACTGACACGCTGAGACAGTCGAATATGTATTGTGTATTGTGACGCAATTCAGAGGAAGTGACCACTGGAGCTGAGAAAGCAATTTGTTCCTCAGAGGGAATCATTCATTTGAACATAACATGGCTTAGCCAAAAAAAAAAAAAAAGGAGGGGGTCTAATTCTATGCATCTTTCTGCACGTGTCAAGGCTCATGAACAAAATCTTTTGAACCAGAGAAAATATATATCATAACAATTTTTAATGTGAGCTTTATACTCCATTGGTAGAATGATAAGAAATCAAAACGTGTGCTTAAAATGGTCCTTGAATAAATTAAGAGAAAACGTATCTATGTAGATCTCAACATAATATAGCATATATAGAAACCTACAAGCAAACAAATTAACTAGCGAAATTTAAGGATTCGGAAGAATATTAAAATCTTTGTAGTTCCATTTAAAATCTGCTATGATGTGTTAAACTATATTGTTATGTGTTTTTGTACCAGCGTATATTTCCTTAGCGTGTGGTTCAGGTACAACGAGACAACTTTAGACTCCACAGAAGGGAAGAGGGGTTAGAATTTCAAGGGACCATGTACACAGAAGGACAGTTTTACCCGTGCCCGGTGTTAGCATCCAACAAGGCCCTCCACTAGTGTGAAGTCAAATTGGTGGCAAGTGGTCCAATTATATACATGTACAGAAATCAAAACTTTGTTTTAATAAGTGCTGATGAATTTTGCATGAGTATTAACAATATCGAAAAGCCTTCAATAAAAACTGAATTTTTGTAAAGAATACTGTAAAACTGTCTTTAGTACTTATCGACATTTCCCTTGATTTTACCAAATAAAATTTCTCCAATTGAGCAAATTTGAGAAACAGTGGAGTGCGATATAGAAAACCTGGTTTATAAGGGTGGCCCAAAACTAGATACCAGTTTTATTCCCCGCCAATTACAAGGGCCCTTGAAAAGTAGTCATGGAACAGGCTTTCGTTATGCCGAGGGAATCGTTAAGTCGAAATACCTCTGTTTATATATATGTTATTGACTTTTATCAAAACAAAACCAAACATCGTCGCAGTATTGAAATTAGTTTGAATTCCTACAATCTGTGAATACTGAATGATCTGCCGGGTAACAGACAGTCTATCATTAAAAACTTTTACCCAATATGTTTACGAATAAGATGAGTTCTTCGTACGAACATACATTTTAATTCCAGCTTCACCTTTTCCTCCTTTCCGGCGATAATAATTTTTAGAGAAAATGCATAATTTCCCCATTTGCAATTCTTGGTGCTTTTCTAGTTCGTTGCTGCTCTGACGAGTTAATCGACCGTCATTTCGAGATGAAACGGCGCGAGTACTTTACCATTTCACTTTCCCTCGCGCCTACTCTAGAGTTTTCAAAAATTTCCTCCTTGGTTTCGGCAGAGCGCAAAAAACAATTTTGATTGAGTGCGTTGGTCTGTGTGCAATTTAGCGAGAGTTCTCTCTTCTTGCCGCTCTGTTTACGCCCGTAGTTATTGCGTCCGGCCGCCAATGCAAACAAAAGGAAGAGAGTGTCGAAATTCCGAGGTACTTGATATATTCCCCTGCCACATACAGTTACTTATTTAGAATGTTGTAGCATCGATCTGCCAAAATATTTTACTACAAACGAACTTGTTTAAATAAAGCCAGGTAAAAGTTGACTGAGAGTGCAATGGTTAATTTTTTGCTACACGAGTTCTAATTAGACCGGAACCTACTGCTTAAAGCCTATTCCGAACGGCTACCAACATCCACGCCAAGAGTGGGACTCTAACTCTCATACTCGAACCGCTACCGAATGCCAGCGCCTTAGCCGTTCGACCATCATCAGGATAGGCAAAGGTTTAATATACAGTCACACTTCGTTTTAGAAGAGAAAAACTTGTTAAAATTCAATGTTTCTTTTTGTTTGCTTGTTTGTACTTTTTTTTGGGGGGGGGGAGGGGGGTGTTTGTTTAGTGTCCTTCACAATTTTTAAGGAGGTGAAATTCGTTGACGTCACCCAGAACACGGTAAAGCTTTATATTAGAAGGCAAAAAGGGTAGCAGCGAAGATTTGAACAGTTAAAATTTATCAAAGACTGCCAAGATCTATACGGAATCAGGAATCACCTTGATCAATATCGTGGTAGTAAAATCTAACATTCTCTGGTGTGCCTTAATTATTAAAAATTCATTCAAAAATCTTCCCAATAATCTCTCTAACAAAAAAGAAAGAAAACAGCACGATTATCGCTTCTGTGTTAGGTTAGTGTTCCCTGGAAACGGAGTTGGCTCTTATTTTTACAATTTACAATCTCCTCTAAGTTCCCAACAGAAATGACTTACTTGTCAGAGATTTAGGTTGGCACGGTGTCTTCTCTTGTTAATTCTCTTATTCATTCCTTCAGCCTCACGATAAAAAAAGATATGCATGACGTTATTCGTAGAATTTTATGTTGTGGTAATGTTCTGTACATGTGTGTCCATCCATCCTAATGTGAGCCCGACGTGAAATGTAAATAATCGATCATCTTTTGAAACTCAACGACTGATCTCTGTTCCTTAACCGATTTGCTAGTGACCTGAGTTGACACACAAATGTGCGAGCGTAAGTTGTTCAGACATGTCTCCTAAATATTTTATAAAGACTACGCTTTTCTAATTCGACCTACAATATTAAATATAAAACATCACACCCCAGGGGCAACGTCTATAAAAGCACTCCATCCCACATACATAATAAATAAACCTCGCAATTCCAATTACCCCATTTATTGCTATGGCCCAGGTACATGCATTTCCCACGGGAAAAAATCCCAGGACGATGAAGGGAAAAATATACTAACACTTTCCCTGCAGAGAGTACAATGGGAAAGCCATCAAAAGGGAGCGTCGTCTGTATGGAAGGAATTCACTTCCGAAAGCTTTTATCGAGAGACGCCTACACTTCCGTGAGGTGGAAAAGTGGGCGATTTGTAAAACTTTTTCTTATTTAACTTTTTCTTATAAACTTTCAGTTTCGGAATCGTGAAGTCTCGCGAGGACAAACATGAGGGCTATGCACGTTATTTTCCGTAAACGATTTCTTTCACATTTTCTCTATGGCTGATCTTGTGCATGTTTTTTTCAACATTATAAAGTTTTTATTATTTGACGAAACAATAATGATGAACAGAACTCAATATCTTCAACAACTTAGTCCCTGTCAAATCTTAATTATAAGTCCATAAATTGTTAAAACCGGCATTTAAAACTACTCGTGGAAAACATAACATGGTTGGAATTCAGTTAAGAATCAAATGTTGAAGCTTTAAATTAATTGGTAAGAAATTCATGCTACCTTTTGTTATTTGGTTTTCAAGATAGTTTGCGGCGTTTAAAGTAATTTTCGTCACACAGATACGACTTAACGACACAAGTTTAAGCAGAAGTAGCATGTTAGATACTAGAATGCATGAGTTGGAACTTAAAACTACCACTTTAGGTAAAACCAAAATAATATTGATTGTGAAATAAAGTTCAATAATAGCATTTCTTATTAAACATTTTAATTACAAGAAAAATTGTTAATAGAAATTGAATTACTAGCAATCATTGATTAATAATAACCAATTGATTAATAATAACCATTACTTGAAAGTAACATTATTGGTTTTCCTTCATGAGTCGGCTTTCAGTTTTAGCTTTGATATATTTCTCTACTTTAATCAGACAGTGGAGCGCCTTCGCTTTCCTTTAGAAATATGTGTGAAAAATCTTTATCTAAAAGTTTTGATGACAGAACATTGATGCAATTTGTGTCCATTTATTTACAGAATATATGAAAACTTCTTCGAACCAAGTGAATTTAAACAAAGGAGAAAGACAATCTAACGCCTTCCAAAGTTATTCGCACAATGTAGCACCCAATTATGAAAGTTACTCAAATTAACTGACGTTAAAATTAAATTCACACAAAACAAAAAATTTGGAGAAGTCTGCAATTTTTATTTAATTATTTATTTATTTTTTAAATTTTGTGTGTGTGTGTCGTGAGTATTATCAAGAATATAAGAGGGTCATATGGTTCCATTCCCCACTGTTTTATCTTCAAGATAAACAAAATATGAACTGGAACACACAACAGACTAAAACTTAAAATATTCCAAAATAATACAAATAAAATAGTATGCATATAGTACCGTAGTATACTTATAGTACCATAGTATAAATAAAAAAACAAAAAAAATATGTCACAATTATAAAAATGCTATGATTAGCACAAACATATCACATTTAAATAAAACTTGCTCTTTTATTGTTTTGTTATTTTACAAAGCACTTTTCCTGCTTAGTTTTCCTCAGTTCTATGCATGATTATCCGGATTGCTTCACCGTACACACGTATAAATGCGTATAAACGAAAAGAATGGACAGAAAATGTATGTACGCAACCCATTCATTCAAACCTTACGCGACAACTCAAGCGAATTTATTCCAAATCGACGAGAAAAGGCCGTCTGTACGCGTCATTCAAGCGTCAAATTTATACCAGAAACTGGAAGACAAATTGTCTATTTGTACGCTTCAAAGATTGTTTGAGAAGAATTAACTTTGCAGTGATTGACAGTAGGTACAGCGTATTGACGAATAAGCGGATAGAAATCGGCAAGATAAATTTGCAATTATAAAATATTTCACATTCGTTGCGACGGAAAAACTTGCACGAGATGGAAAGATATCTCTCTACAAGAATAATCCGAGTTTCATAACTGCTTGGTTGGCAAAGCATCGGACTCGAGGAGAAGAGACTCGGGTATTATCCCAAGTATTGGCTGACAATCGTTACATAAGTATTAATAAGAAAAAACGACGTACATTGATCTCTCTTTAGTGAGGTAATCCAATGCATACGTTCTCCTGGAAGGTAAACGATCACGATTGTTAATGGAAACACAAAAATTATTTCTTTTGTCAGCGTAATATATGTTTTTTTTATCACTAAGTGCAAGCTGCCATGCGGCAAAACACAGTCACTTTCATAAATTATGGAAGGAAAAAGGCCAAGAAACAGAAAATATACAAATGCTATTGCATTTGCTTGAATCCATTTAATCTTGGCAAACCCGTATGTGCGTTAATGAAGTAATTTTTTAAGCAGAGAAATGATGAAATATCAACCGTTAACTCTTAGTAACAGGTGGGAGAAAAGAGCTAAGTAGAGGCGGGTGTTGTCATGCAGATGAAGAAAAGTTGGTGTACTAGAAGTCATTTTGTCTTAAGTAATGACTTAATATTTCCTACAGAAAGATTATATAGAATAAAATGAAAAATAAAATTCGGTAATAAAAAAGAAAGTGTTATAAAACTTTCAAAACCGTCACTTCTTAAACAAATAAGATACATTTTTCTGCTTATAAATCGGAATTAATTCCTGTCGTTAATATAACTTCCCATTTTATCGCGTTTTACTAACTAGAAAACTTAAAGTTCTTACTGACCACTTTGAAACACATGAATTCATTTAGTTTGCTAATGACTTCCGAAAGAAATCATTGAAACACATGAAAATTTTAATTTTGTAGAAATTATACCACCATTCGGTTAATTTTTTTTTTTAAATTTTCATAACAGAAATGTAAGGGAGAATTGAAGTCGATTTAATTATGATTTTTGACAATGCAAAACTTTTTAATACTAGACAGACCATGAGGAAATTTTAGTTTAAAATTTAATATCATTCAACTGAATATATTAATTATTCCGAAAGAACTCATTTTGAAATGGCTTGATCGTGCAAAAAAGTACTTACTGATTATGGCCATCCCTTACAGATCAACTCTCATACGAATGCAACCAGGACATAGGTGGAATTAATTAAATATAACCAATGATGACTTTTCACTGATATTAAAGTAAATAAACTACTTCAGCAAACGAGAGTGGACTTTCCAGTTGTTCTTGCACTGCGGTGACGCTTAAGCAGGTTGATGCGTCTTGCCTAAGCAACCTGTCCTTAAATATTGCACAAAAAATGCATACTTAAAGAATTTTCAGTTATTTGAGATTGATGTTAACGTACTACTGGAATAAAATTTGAAAGTGAAATTAGATTTTTAGTTGTGAAACAAGGCTGTTATATATTTAAAAGAGGATGTAAAATTGAGTTAAGGGTAAAGAGCAAAACTCCAGAAAAAAAAATGCAATTTTTACATTCATGTTGGTACTTTTTTCCAATAAATTCATTGAAAAAAAACATTCATTTATACTATTGAATTGAATATATCTGTACTAAGTTTGAAGGATATGAAAACTATATAGTAAACCATCATGTCTCAAATACTTTTTGACTCAATTTTTTTTCCTTAAACGTGCCTCTCATGATATGATCTGGTTTTCATTAAGCCAAATTGAACCTTCAGGTGCACTAATGAAATCTATAGAGAATACGGCTTTGTTAATCTCGCAATACTTAATAAAATCAAATTAAATATTTTTTTCTCGTATTTCTAAATTCAAAATTTCCGCGATGTAACATTCGTGTTGTCCTACCATTGAAAAGTTTCTTACAACTAATTTATATTTTACTCCAGCTTGTTTCATGAAGGCGTCTCCTCTCTCTTTCTCAGATCACGAAATCTCCTGTAGCTCACTTCATGCCAGAACCACCCTGATGCAATGCACACACACGAAGAAATAACAAAATATGAACTTACCTCTGATGATGGGTAATCCACGAAGCTCCGTGCCCACTCTCACAGCTCATGAGGCGAGAAACAACCAAACTTTACTGGCAGCGCAGAAACAAAAACACGCATTCGTTTACAAAACTACGGAAAAGCGTCATACTTGAATGCCGACCGAGTATCTTATGAATAAATCGGATCAGGCCAGCACACACACAAGGCTTAATTACGCTTTCAAGAGAGAGAGAGAGAGAGAGGGTGGTTGGTGATGGAGCAGAACGATACGAGAGAGGGGGGGAAATAGGGCTAATTTCCTAGACAAACGTGTTCGAACGCCGGATCGTGACTGGCAGGTGAGTTTTAAGATGCTTAAATACCACATTTTAACGGGAAATGCGTTTTCGTGGGGGATATTGCATTTTAGTCAAAAGGCGACGACGGCAAATCGGAACGATCCCGTTGTTTACACTGATGAACAAAATGATGGAGGTCGAAACCTCCGAGAGTCTGAACAAAGGCAAATTACAGGCACACAGAAAGAGGATGCGCATTCCGGACATAAACATGCATTTTGCGGTAAGGATTGTTAAAGGATACCATTTCGATTCACCGTGTGGGACAATCAAGACGAAAGCTATAACTTCTGTCCGTTTTTACTGCACGACGTTTTAAATTGACGCCAATTCTTGGCAAAAGGAGGGTCAAATCTTTACCAAACATACCATTTTTCTTCTATTACATTTTCTCACACAAATAGGTTAATTTAAACATTTTCTATTCTCAACAAGTTCTAAAAGCAATTGCCTTTCCATATGTCATATCATTTGCGAAGCTATTATGAAGTGAATTTGACCTGAGTACCATACAAGCAGATGTGGACATTGAATTTGGACCTCAGTATGGTATAGTTGTAAGCAATATAAATCCAAATGTCGAATTTGCCCTACTTTTTACAGCATTAACGGACAATTTTTAGACATTTTCCAGGCTCAGGGCAAAACCTCAGTCCATAACGGTTGGGTAACCTGCAGATGCCTCATTTTGCAGAGTTAAACCCCGAGGATGTGTTTCATGCAATTCTGTTATAAATCGCATGGAACACATCCTCGAATATATTTAAACACCGTTATGCTCTGACGCATCAACCTTCTTTGTATTAAAAAAAAACATAAATGAAACATTATGATGAAAGCATGGTTTATGACTGAAAAGCAATAAGCTTCTTTACGTAATTCAATATTCTTCAGCGTCGACAATGAAAATACTGACTCGAAAGATATTTTGTACAATGCGTAAAGCTCACTGAAAGTGTTGCTCGTATAAGCCGATGTCCTTTGGGAGTGGGTTTTCATTGTCGACGTTTAAGAATGTTGAATTACGTAAAAAAGTGTATTGCTTGTTAATTTTAATAACTTCTTAAGAACTAGATACTGGTAAAAGTTTGTAATCTCGTTCCTAAGAAATGGACGAAGGAACGAACGAATTTGACCGTTAAGTACTGAATTCCGCTCTCCAATTAAAGCCACCTAAAACCTTCATAGCCCTTTGCAACTACCCTGTATGCAAGTACTCATGTAGTAAACGAACCGTGTACAGTAATGTTCCAAGTTCAGAAAAATCCTCCCCACTCTCGTTGTATACATGCTTAGAGACCTTAAAATATCCAGTCAGTAATAATAGCTGTAGAAACGGGTGCACCTACCGTAAAGCTTTGGGTATGTTCTTCAGCTTTCCGGGAACTGAAACTTGAACTTTAAGTGTTCGCTAAGGAAAGAAACACTGTCCTTACTACTTCGCACAACTTGGTCCAGTCTTTCTCTTCCCCAATGATGCGAAAGATGGAGAATCGGCCCTTCTCTAAAACACATCCTCCGAGACGAGACGAGACGAAGATGGCGTGCTACTGCACCCACAGTAATCCTTTACCTCCGTGATTTCGCACAAAAGAAAACGATAAAGGGAGGGGACCCAATCCATTCTTTAATAACTAAGTCAAAGAGCAAGGTCGGCGGATGGGTGAGTTTTGCGCCTGGATACCGGACTGCCCAGTCCAACCTGTGTTCAGAGGTATCTACCGAACGAATGGGGTCGATCTCTATATATTAAAGTACCGGTTCTAAAAAAGATAAGGTTGAGAAAAATTGAAAAAAAAATCAACTATACGTGATCTCAAGCGGCAGAAGAAAATTCAGAATTGAAAGTGATTAATTGTTAGGGCTTTTATCTTCATCAAAACTAAAAAAGTGGGGGGAAATATTATGTAAGTAATATAGGTGGTTAAAGTAGAGGTAAATCTTTAGAGCAGAACCGGATTTCTTTAAAATCTATCATCCTTATGCATTATTTTCTACAAGCAAAAGAGAATCGATTTTCAAACTCAAGCAACAGGGCAAACACTGTTACCCGAATACTATGGCTTACATGAAATTAGTTTTCCAACGAGCTCCATTTTAATCTTTCCCTGCTGGAAAAGGCATTTCGTTGCTTCATCTAATGATGGTTTATTTATACCAATGCGTTTGGAATATTATGAATCTTATTACAAAACTAACAGTGTTCCAAGCGTTGTACAACAGTGTCAGACCTGCACAGAGAAAAAAAAGTTGGTCGGTGAACTCACTTTGCTGGGTTGAAATCCACTGCACAGTGGAACTCGCTTTTGGTGAGTCAAACAACCCACATTGGAAAGTGGGTCCTACAACCCACTTTCGAAAACGGGTACATTTACCTGCCTTTGTGAGTTTAAAAACTCTTTGAATGAGTTAATTATAGCGAGTTGTGTATTGAGCCTATATATATATATATATATATATATATATATATATATATATATATATATATATATATATATATACACACATTTAATTATTTTTTTAATATTATAAGACACAGATCATTTAAAGCTTTGGTAATAATTCCTAGTTCCTGCATTATGTATCTCAGTTTGAAGCGAGTGATTTATAATTTTATTCCAGACACCTATATTTGATACTTGCCATCCTGAGAACTATAAATTATATAAAGATGACATTGTTTGCGTTGAATTAAAATGAATCAAATTAGCACTTCTTTAATCTATTGAACATTAAAAATATTATCATTAAAAGTTATAAAGCATACTTCACAATTAGTAATAAATACTTACACTTTAAAAAAAATTATTTTTATCTTTAACTTTTGCAGTACATTAGCCTTCATGTTTAAAAGAATTTTCCAAAATGCCTAGTCTGAAAGTGTTTCCATCGAATTTTTTAAATGAAATTTTGTTACCCAAATTAGATAATCATTTAAATTTTATACAGCTAAAATGACAACTCAGAACAATAACATTAGTTTGTAAAATAAACAAACATCAAATTATGTTTTTAATATTAGATAAGAAAAATTGCCACTTTACTTTATACATGCCATGAAAATTTTCAAAAACAATCTCCTCCCCTCTCCCTATTCTGCATGAATATTAATTCAATTTGAATTTTCCAGCTACCTTATTATCATTACAGAATTCCTTCTGTTTTAAGGTGTTTATATAAAGCTAAAATGTATCAAATCTTTAGGAGAATAAATTAGTTTATAAACTGACAATTATTAGTATAAAAGGAAAAGAATTCGTAGAATTTTGAATTAGTTATCTAGATAGATCATCATCTGTTACAAGATATTTCTTTTATTTCCTACTCTCTTATTTACTTATTCACAAACACACACTTCCACACATAAATGTAATGTATAGCTGAATTTTAAAAACCTGATTTCACGCTCCAGTTTATCCATTTTTCTAAATTCGACCATGTCAAATGAGTTTATAATTAAATGTTATCGCCAGATGGTATCATCTGTAGATTTGGATTTTAGAATGAACTTGGACTTTCAAACACAACTTATATGTACACACAAATAGATATACATACGCATACTACTCGTAGCATTGCATGAAACAAACTGCATGCTTTTACATTTTTTTCTGTGGTTCTAAGCTTTTTTAAAATATTGATGAATTATTAATAAAAGTTGTAGGAAGCGCATAACAGGAACACACAGCTCATTAACATCTGTAAAATAAGTTGTTGTCAACCTTATTTTTTATAGTGGATATTTAGAAGCTGTGTGTTCCTGTTATATCAGTAGATGTCAAAAATTACTTTTAGAAATCGTATTCTTGTTTTTTTTAAATCATAAAAATCTATTTATTCATTAAAATTGCACTCAATTAAGAGTTTTCTATGATGAGATTTTTATGTAATGTAAAAATAATTTTAATACATAATGTTTAGATATTACATACATGTACGCACACTCACACACACACACACACACACACACAAGCACATGGAAGATTTGCGACAAGAAAAACCTAATATCATGATATGCTCAACCATATACAGCTATAATTCATATATGAGTTATATGTTAAACATGCAATAGCTTACGCGATTGTCGCAACTTTAAGCCTTACACAACAATTTCAAATTTAAACAAATAGCAAATCTTCCGTTAAAAGTCCTCACATTTCTATTGTGTTGAAGTATGCTCTATAATTCGGATTTACATGAAGGATTTTGCATATATTTTAATGTTCAAAAGATTAAAAATGTACTTACATGCACTATAACACGTGGACACTCCGTTTCGTCGACAAGCGCCATTTTTCCTATTTCCCCAGCCAAAAAGCTACTAATTGCTTCAAAGTACAGCTTTCGACCCGCTTCCGACCCTCTTTCGAAGAAAATCTCCCGCAGCGCGAGCCAGGGAAACGGGAAAATCTCATCAACCCGCAAACAAGATATTCAGCTCGCTTTGGGGTGAGTCGGTGAACACATTAGATAGGTCAGTCGACCCATTTTATTTTCAACCCACATGAAGTGTGTCCGCAAACCTGGAACTTTCGAAAACTGACCGGCTTTTTTTTCTCTGTGTGTTTCTCATCAAGAAGTCCCTAGACATGGAAGGGCTTATCATTGCAGTCTAGTTTAAGTAAATCAGTTCCATTAGTCCTTAAAATTAATCAGAAAGGCTCGGCATTGCCTCAACAGAACTCCATTTTTACGTCTAGTTAAGGAGTTTGAAATAAGGGCATAGATACGAATTTTATAACTATTAAAAGCGAAATCATAGGGATCTTCTCTCACTTAAAAAAAAGGCCTACTCGCAAACTGTAGGTGCAAACCAAGATTTGATATTTATACATGACCTGCTCCAAGGCACTTTCTAATTACAAAAAAGATCAATTAAACCAAATATTTATTTTTATATCAAACGATAATACCTAAATCTTTCAGAACTGTACACTATATTCATATCAGCAGTTCTGTGGCTGTTTGGTAGGATTTTTATGGTGCAGATAATTATACTGCGCCAAAAGAACCTTTGTACGTATGTACTAAAATATAGAAAAAAATGTGAATGTGTAAGAGGCTGTTTAGCAAAAGAGAAATATACAAACATAAAATAGGATTAAGAAGTTAAAATTTTCTAAAGTACTGGATCCGATAATGATTGTCGATTAATTCTCAGACAGATTGTTTCTAAGTAGGTAAAGGAAAGTAATAATTTTTAATGAGAATATTTGCAAACCTGTTCCAGTCTTCCTTGATGATCAAGCAAAAAAGATATTCAAATCGTTTTAAAATAAAACGTTTTTGAATTACTTTGTTTCAAGGGTTGTTGAGCTTTTATTATGAATATCAAATTTCCCAGATATAAATGCCGTAAAAATTTAATACCACAGAACTAAGAAAAAAGCAAAAAAAAAAAAAAAAAAAAAAAACATTTCTTAAAATAGATTAATGAAATAGTAAAGTTATAATTTATCAGATTAAAAATTATTAAAATAAAACTATGGTCTTTAAAACTTTAATATTTATTGTGATAGGTTTATTAGTCATTTATCATTTCATTTTGGTCGACATAACAGTTTGATAAGCGAGATATAATAAATGACTAATAACTATTCTCAATTTTTTTTAATGAATCTTTCTTTAAATCTTAGTCTATTTTTATCGTTTTATCTTTAACTGAATTTTTGTTCCCCCCCCCCCCCCTCTTGAAATCACTTATGACATTAATTTGATAAGTTGTTTAACATACATTAGCAATACTCTAGTAAAAACATATGGATTGGCTTTACGTGTTAACTGAGTTTGGAGCTTTAACAAAACATTTGAGAGCTTAGTATCCTGGAAACTGCTTAAATTTACCTATAATTGGTCTCCATTAACAGTCAACATTTCTAAATTGAACTTTGATATAATGAATGGTAACTTTGTGAAAACATTAGTAGATACATCACGTGACATCTCTGTCATTTTGCTATATATACCTATTAGGGGAGAGAGGAGTCTTTTAAAGCCCTTAGGCTTATTTAGCTTCTTTATTCTGTTAGATAAGGCCTTCGCAACTGGAGAGGTAATGAGGGCCATATTACTTCATGGAAAGCTGCTACCGGCCGCAAAGATGCAGGATGGATGAGAAAGGAAAAAATGACTGATTATTTAAGAAAAGGAATAAGTACTAACATTCATTGCTTATATATTCCTTTCGTAATATTATAAATCTAAAAATAATATTTCACATTTTTTATATTTATAATATGCATCTTCAGAAAAGGCTTCGCGGGCCGCAGAGTGCTGGTGGGCCCCATGTGGTCCACGGCCCATATGATGTGCAGGCCTGGTTTTAATCATAAGAAACTAGCATTACGTTTACTAATATTTTTAGTTCATTAACGAAGGAACAGTGATACACTTTTGCAATTTCTTGCTCCATTTCTTTTATTAAAAGCAAAATTGAGGATAAAAATATTAAACTGCGGAAGGTGCAAACGAATCTCTTTTGTATGACTGAACATAAATATCAAGCAGTTAAGAATGAAATCCGCAATAAAATGGTGATCTGTTAAAAATCAATGACAATAGCTCAATAGGGCCAACATTACCTCTAAACTAAGGATTCTTTCATATATAATGACTATTCACTCACACACAGTGTTTGAACCAATGTAAAACAACAACAAGTAGTCTCAAAATAACGCGGAAAAAAAATTCTCTAATGGAGTTGCGAGTCTTGGTATCAAAGTAACACTGATTCCCTCCAACGCTGTTTCAAATGAGATTTTTGGCAATATCAACTCGTAATAAAATGTATATTAACTTAAAAAGAAACTCATCTAATTTTCCCATAGTTTTATGCTTAAGTCACATGACAAAAATTAAACGAATAATTTCCTTTTAATGATTAAAACTAAACTTATCATGACGTTTTTGGGTAGGGAAAATGTTGAGGGGATTTAATACTGTTGTAAAGAAAACTAAATTAAAGGGTATAATTTATAGTACTTTCAAATATTCATTTTCCACCTCCTGCATTGCATTTCGAATGTAGGTCGCTGTAATCACAATGACACTGATTTTAGAGCAAAGTCAGGCTATTATTGTTAGCTGTTAACAAACAATAGCTCGTGCAGACTGGAAACCATTTATTCACATGAATTCCACTTTATAATCGTGAGACTTTTCTTTTTAAAAATCTTTTTTCGCCTTTAAAGCGAGACGCAAGAATACAATAGGCACAAGAAAAATACATAATAGATAGGGATAAGTTATTGCACATTATTCTTCAACACTCATTACGTGTTTACTGTTACACCTAAAAATGAGATTATTAAGATCCTCTAAACACGGGTCAAAACAAGGTTTGAAACGAGTAGTTTCTTTTTATTTAACCAGTTAACGATAAACTGTTACTGCATTTAATTCTCTGAAGCCACACAACATTGTTACTGCTCAAAAAAAAGGTATTTTGGTGGTGGTTTTTTTTTTTCTTTTTTTTTTTTTTTGAGGGGGGGGGGAGGAAGCAATGTATACTATACTGTACTAACATACAAAAGATTTAAAAGAATTTAGTGGAGTTGATTTCAGAAGTACACGCTGACACTTCATTCCGTACCCCAATCAGACGGTAACCGAAAAGACTCGTGCTTCCAGTAACTGAGTCTGCTGGTTCTAGCCTTGCGGTTGGCATGGTAGACTGCAGTCTTTCGGAATTGGCTTTAAGCTGTAGGTTCAGGTCTGTTTAGCCCTCGTATCACACAAAGAGGCAATAGCGATTAAAAAAAAAAAAAATATGAGTAGACTGTCTAACAAAGTCTATAAACGATTTTTCTTCTTTACACGAGACAGTTTTTGACTAAGCATCAACCTGCAAAGATTATATTTCAAAGAGGTGACCTTCAACTTAAACGTATAGATTGAAATGTTTTTTTTTTTCAATCGTTGAATTCATTAAATAAGGCCACTCCTCATAATATTCAGTTAAATTGCCCCCGATCTGTCTATAGGATAGTAATAAAATTTTCAAAATCTGTAACGTCACTTAATTCCCCCCCCCCCCCCCCATGTTTAGCCTACTTTTCTTCCTGAAGAGTAATCAATTAATAATCCTGCTAAAAGCTTTCCTGCTTTCTCCTACAATTCGAGTAATTTAGATAATCAAATACGTGGTCGGTCATTTAGAAACATAAAATTTTATTTATTGAATAGAAAATACTTTTTAAATACAATTAGAAAACACGAATTTTTTATCAGTGAATAAAGAATAAATTTCTGGAAACCACACATACTAGCAAAAGCAGTCCAAGTTATTCTGATATCATAACCTAAATCATTGTCCCATAAAAAATTTACTTAACCTGTATAAACGCTTCAGAAAATTGAATTAACCGTTAAATCGATCGTTATCCAACACATCAATTTCGGTTCCTGCATTAGAAGCCTTTGTCAACGCAAGGAAATCTCTCCATCCATGTGATGTAATTAGATTCTACCCTACAACGTCGCGAATGTAATTTCGAACTCGGACACGTGCAAGACGTTACGCACACGTGTACCATTACTTCTTCACGTCACGCGCGCAAAAATTCGAGACACTCTCTCTGGGCCGCGGACATTTGAACAAGTATTTCATGCATCGCAGAGGCCATGCGAGCCGTTTTCAAGTAGCTCGTCTGGGGCGATAGTACGAGCCCCGCAGGCGAGATTCAAAAGCACGATGATTAAAATTAATGCGCACTCAAACGCCTCGAATGAGGAAAAGTTTTTGAATATGCAAGCGTAATGAGCTTTGGGCCAGGGCCTGCATAAAATGCACTGGTAATAGATGTCAGCGCTGAGATGGGAAACGTGAATTTCCGAGACTTTTACTTACAAGGCCAAATGAGAGAAAGAACGAGTCAAATAATCTTGAATTTGTGGACAGTGAGAGATGCGTATTTCACGTGTATTTAGACATACGAAAATATTTTATAATATTTTTTATAATTCATATCATTTTAAAATTTAGACAATAATAAATGAAAAACCCTTTTACTTTGATACGATAAATTTACTGCTTAACCATTTTAGATAGTACGGGAATTTCTACTTCAAGAACAAACACAACGGACTATTATTCGAACATAAGGCAAGAATTCATGCTGAAAAAGAATTCTGAATCGGAAAAATAATACGCGCATAGTTACCTCAAAACGAAAAGGTAAATATGTGAGACATTGAAAAATGAAAATCCTGAACATCGGCAGACAACTGTAGTTGGAACAACGCCACTCTCGAAGCTAGGAAACCCAGGTTTGATCATGGATCTTGGCAGTTGGCCGATTTTGTAGAACATTTTCTTAAAAATGTACTTCTTATCTATCATAAAATGTATTTCAGTATTTATCATAACAATGTTCCTAAGTGCGAAGTTTTATATTTGGCTATTTTTAATGCGGAACATTACCTTTGTTGAAACAATCACGGAAGTTTACTGAAAATCTTAAGTGCTAAAAATATATACAGTAGCTCCCAAAAGTGTTCGTAAACTTACGAATTTCAATGAAATAGGGGTCTATCCATTAATTAAAATGAATATTTCAGAATGGGTATTTAATAATAAGATATTTAATCTATTCTTAAAAAACTACATGAAATATTTTGAAAACATAGTAAAACTTTATTTTTAAGAAACCAGTAATCAAAAAGTAACAAAAACTTTATCTCACAAAACTCATCGTACACTGAAATATTTTGGGATAAATTCATAATTAAAATTATCGTCTGGTGCTTTATTTTTATTTTTGAATTGTGGTGACATTTAAAATATTGTTTGGCTTTAATTTTTGCTTGCGTACTCCGTAATATTCTATTTATTATTTAAAAATGGCTCGTAGTCGTAAAGAAACAACAAACAGCATTCGAAAATTGATTATTTTTCATCATAGTAGTGGTCAATCAGTTCGGGATATTGCTAAATTACTTAATTTATCGCATTCTACTGGGCAGTATGTGAAAAAAACGCTTTAAAGAAGAAAACTGGATCGAAAACAAGGTAAGAAAAGGCCGTCCGGCAAAGTTAACAAAACGTGATCAGAGATTTATAATTAGAAAATTTGTGAAAAATTCACGTTTGAGTGCTGTAAAAGTTTCTGCAGAATTCAATGAAACATTTTCTACTTCAATTTCACCAGAAATTTTTTGACGAGTTCTCAGAACAGCTGGATTACATGGGCCTGCCCATAGAAAATTTTTTGTGAGTGAGAAAAACAGAAAGTTTAGGCTTCCCTTCGCACTATCAATAATAAATAAGCCCCAAACCTATTGGAATAATGTCTTATTTGCCGATGAACATTTTTGGTGCTGATGGGCGTATAATTGTATGGAGAAGAAAAAAATGAGGAACTTAATCCCAAGAACTTGGTAGGAACAGTTAAGCATATGCCGGTGGAGGTATCCTTGTGTGGGGGTGCATGTCAGCATCAGGACTAGGAAATTTGGTATTTATTGATGGCATAATGAATCATGCTGTTTATATAAATATTTTATGAGACAATTTAAAGTTATCAGTCCAAAATTTGGGTATTGGAAACAACTTTGTTTTTTATCAAGATAACGATCCTAAGCACACGGCTCTCTACGTTCGCATCTGGTGTCTCTATAATTGTCCACAAGTTTTGAAAACACCACCCCAATCGCCAGATTTAAACCCAATAGAACATATTTGGAGAGAACTGGAGGTTCGAGTACGAAAACACGACATTCACACGAAAAGCGAACTAAACACAATTATGATGGAAGAATGGATGAACATTGATGCAAAAATTACAAAAGAACTAAAGCAATCTATCCCCAGACGTTTAAAAGCTGTTGTGGATTCTAAAGGAAGGATATCCTACTAAATATTAATTTAACGAAAAATTAGAATATTTACTAATATGTAGAGATTTTTTACAAGTGTACGATGACTTTTGTGAGATAAAGTTTTTGTTACTTTTGGATTATTGGTTTCTTAAAAATAAAGTTTTACTATGTTTTCAAAATATTTCATGTAGTTTTGTTAAGAATAGATTATAGATCTTATTATTAAATACCCATTCTGAAATATTCATTTTAATCAATGGATAGACCCCTATTTCATTGAAAATCGTAAGTGTACGAGCACTTTTGGGAGACACTGTATATCAGTGAGCTATTATGAATATGTGCCATCTCTATTAAACTATTCCCTGAAATGTAGAGACCCCGTTATGAAAGAACTGACTTTTATATGAAGTGCAGTAAACATATACAGTATTTGGGGGGAGCCCATTTTAAAAATATAAGCAGAAAACAAAATGAAAGCATGTGTAGCGCGGCAAATGAACTTAAGTCACTTTTTAAAAAGCCGTTTTGAATGAAAAACCAAACATAAAAGAGTATTCTGTACATAAATATATCATTCATCAAATTCAGTACATTACCCCTTTAAGTACAAGCCCTTTCGGGGAATAAAATCCCGCAACAGCCAAGCAAAATTTTTTCGACCAACTTTCTACCGAGTTCAAAGCCCGCAGTCGTTATTAATGAAATTAGAGAACGTGTCCATAGTAACAATGTTTGCACCTCATTTAGCAGAAACTGCGGGGAATTCCCGAGATATTTCGCTAACGGGAAAAGGACACTACTGTACAGTTACACAGAATTAAATGCTGCATTAGTTTATCGCTAACTATTAATTCAAGACTGTGGGGCCATGAGATGTTAAGACATGAAAGAAAAAAAAATGTTACCCCGTGGAAAAAAATTTGTAGCGCACAGATTTATCCAGAAATATATTAAAAGTCTTTCTTACATATTGTTATTTATATTCAACGAATTGCATAATTATAAATATTCATAACTGATAGTTAAAAAGGAAAAATTTTCATTTCACAAAATTCCAGGTTGTCATCGTAACTTTTAATCTAATCAAATATTACATCCAATCGAAGAAAATATGAAAAAAAAAATTATCTCCAAAAATATTTATAAATTTGTAATATAAAATTTAAAGAGAAAATTTTTCAAATAGTAAAATTTTGAAATAAAATATTGCAACGCATCTAGAAATAGATTAGAATCAATAAAGAACTATCAAACGTTCATATACAGTACCGTAACTATATGTGAATCGTTATTTCCGAAGTACAGTAATACCCCGACTTACGCTAACTCGGAACGCGGTTTTTGATTTTACCCATTTTCACCTTTTTAAATCTTGGAATGAAATTTCCTAAAAAACTTTAAATGGTGTCTCGAAGAAACTTTGTCCAAAATTTTTTAAAAACGAGATGGAAAAAACGCCCGAAACTTATCATATTACTCGTGTGTTAGAGGAAGTTGTCGGTCTTGCCAGGCAATTAGATACGGAAGTCGATATATATGATGTCAAGGAGCTGTTGGAATCTCATCTTGAGGAGCTGACAGTCAATCTCAGAGATGCGCGACCAAAGCATCACTGAAGAATCCGAAACTTCAGACCCAATTCCACAAGAAAACCGGATGACAATTATAAACTTGAAGGTCTCAATGCAATTGAGAAAGGGTTACAGATTTTAGAGAAAATAGACTCTAATAAAGATCGCATGATCACGACAAAGCAAGGAATAAAAAAAAGTTAGTCTGCTATGAAGAAATTTTTCGCGAAAAAAAAAGGTGTTAATACAGCAGACTACTTTATTGGATTTTTTAAAACTATCAACATAATTTTTTTAATATCTTGTACATATGTATAATATTAATATGCAATACAATATTTTAATACAATATTTTTCCTTTAAACTGGTGTTTTTGTAATTTCATGGTCCGAATTAGACAAAATTTAAATGTATTTATATGCAAAGTTGTACCCTGACTTACGTGATCTTTCGTCGGTCCCACTTATCGCGTAATTTCTGGGTATTACTGTACTTTAACCAGTTTTAAACTTTTAAAATAAATTAAGCCTATAGATCATAGGTTTGAATCACATTAAAAGTGCTTTATATGAATTTCTAGAAATATCCAAGTTAAAAATAGCTTTTTTTAAACAAAATATTGGGTATAAACGCTTACGTTGAAGCATTTCATTATATCTCTTATAAATGTTTTAAAAATGTGACACCTACATTACAAAGTTTTATTGCGATGCTTTATCACTGGATTACTGTTTAATCGTAATCTCTTTGAAATAAGAGTGGCAAGAGTCTGCGGACAGTAATTAACTAGTTTCTGTGGGCGATAAATTTTCCTGTGAAATCTAGTTTTGCTGGTCTTTCTCTACCACGAATATTTAGTACTGTACTAGTATTTTAACCTGAAACAATAAAGGATTTTAAAATGTGCGCGTGACTAATTAAACGGCTTTATTTCGGAGACGAGGGTATAATGTGACATTCCATGGTCCTCCTTAAATGTTTAGAGAAAATAATGCGAGCAAAAAAAGAAATATTTTAGAAGAAAAATTAATCTTGCAAATGATCTCATTTAAAATACCATAATTTTCTTTACAAAAAACACATTTACATCTCTCAATCTGAAAGCATTTACGTCTTTCGATCTTTACATCTATAAAAGAATTTTGATTGAATCTGCAAAGACACTGATAGTCTATCGGATTAATAGAAAAGGAAATAAAGTTTAGATTTAAAAAAAAGAACCTTTAGAAACAGAATAGGTGTCTAAATGGAAAATATTTCGAACACACACACACACACAAAAAAAGTGAAATGAATCTGTTGAAAAATTGTAGAAATACTCTAAAAGGCTTTCTTTTCCTTCAGCATCAAGGGCAAAGCCTTGAATATAAATCTTTCAACCTCGAGGGTAAGCATTTTAAACGGAGGAAAAAATTCAGAAAAAACCTTTTATATAAAAAAAAACTAAGCCAAATTTCCCTCAGACTATGATTTTCCTCATACAATTACTCGAAAGAAAAACAATACAATCGAAATAAAATACGAAAAGCTATCGAAACATGAAAAAGATAAGATATTTTACCTTCAGAAAATAAATTAAAACTACAAATGCTACTTTTTTTGTCGTAAGTATAAAACTTTTTCTTGAATTGGAAGAATACAATGCAATGTGGGGTTTCATTCTAGTGTTGTTGAAATTTGCTCTTTCCTTCTAGCGCTTTAAAAAGATGCTTTAAAAAGAGTTATTTCCCAAACTAAAAAGTTTTAGAAAGAACTTTTAAAAAATAAGAAAAAAAGGAAAAAAATCATTTACCCATTTCATGCCGTTAATATATATATATATATATATATATATATATATATATATATATATATATATATATATATTTAAAAACACAAGTTAAGAGTGGTATTGTCCACACCCAACAAATACATATTTGCGGCGGAACTATTAGATAGAGAAAAGACCTCAGTTAAAATCGGTGTAATAACGTCGTGCTCTTCAAAAATAATACAGTTAAAAGTAGCATTTAGCGGCAGTTCATCAGTATAGAATGGCCATAAAAATTCTGAAGACACTACGACCACATGTTACTTGCAAGTAACAAATTTTCATTTAAGTTTAGCTTATAAATTAAACAGAAGGTTCAGATATTTTTTCTCGCATACATTTATTATCAACTGGACAACGACAGAGACCTGATCATATGTGCCTTTACCACCTTAACTCTCGGACAAAAAGGAGTTTATATTTGTAACAAACCCCGTACCTCCAACCCAATGAACAGTAGTCGTATAATAATCTGACGAGTTATACTTCATTATGATAGAAAAAAAAAGAAAATAGCTCTTTTTCACGGGATTCATCCTAAGAGGTTTGGTTTATTTCAATATTGGCAAAGTAACGCAAAGTTTGTCTGTTTGTCCAGCGTAATTTCAGACTTCCTCTAAGGGTAACGGAAACTATCAGAGGTTATGTGAAAATTTAACAATGCTTTAGTAGTTTACCAGCTTAGCATGTATATGCGGTAATAGGAAGGGTCGACTCAGATCTCCGTCCGGGAGAACTGAAAGACAACAATATATGAATAATAATTTAGCAACATTCCGACAAAGCATTCACCAGGTTAATGAAGTAAATGACGTAAGCAACCGATACGCCATTTCAGACTCAATAAGCATTACGACCCGTCACTGCCGAGTCAATCGAACTCCCATTCGAAAATCGTCAGAGTTCAACGTTAAGTGTTGTCGCACGCTACATTAAGCGCGTATGGCTCTTCCGTTCAGGTGACACTTATGTGTCAGACTTAACGAATCGTCACGAGCTGTCGACACAGACATAACTAATGTCGACGGAGCGAACTGGGCGGTGTTTTTGAAGAAGAACACGCGTGGTGACTCAGCCGTCCAGCCTTCTATTGTCATTCAAAACATTATGAGAGAAAGAAAATTATCAGATTGGGACGGTCGACTTGGAAAGTGGGATAAGGCGGAATCCTTGATCCACTGAACTAAAGTGAACCTTTCTCTAAGCTAGAGTTTCTTTAAAAAATAGATCCAGCATTTAGTTCCTGCAGTCTGTTGATAATGACCTGAAATATGGCTCCGATTCGAAGATAAAAATTAGTCTACCTTAGCACTAGCAGCACAAAGTGGAAAGTATCGGACTTACCTAGATATATTTTGATCAGTCTGTGGAGGAACTAGCGGCGACAGAGTAGTTAAGACCTTATCGACAGTGAGGCAGACTCGACAAAGATTGTATGCATTTAATTAAGATAAAACTAGGAATCACACTCTCCAAATGATGTGTAAAAAAAAATGGGAATAGGTTAATAAATATAATTTATTATGCAACAGTTCTGAAAATACCAGTGGATGCGATCCTTGTGATGTAAATCGACAACTCCCCATCTTCGCCCATCTTTCGGTCCGTGTGAGTCGGTTAGTTCAACTCTATGTACTGCTTGATCGCAACTGCGGTGCCGCAACGACACCGGATCGCTCGTGTACACCGAGCCTAACTTCAGTCTAACCGTAACAGACTCAAACAAGAAACCGTTTTTCTTTCGCAATATTAGTTTAATGAATGAAATAAAGAAAGACATTAAAGCGTAAAGCAGCGTGCCAAAAGCGATATCCTACTTCGCCAAACTACGAGGGGCTCCGTGGGAAAAGGAAACCTTGTCATACTCTGGTTAATTTGTGCACGGGATGAGGTATGCAAGGTCAGTTTTACGCAGGATTTTGAAACACCTCTTTCCTTATTTAATTCCAGGCTTTTACAAAAACCTGTCCTTTGTTTTCCATGCAAGGGTTGAGCATATAATCAAACGTTTAGTTGATGAAATGAAAATCAGAGTATGATCTCGAATTCCCCAAAACTTCGGAACATAGTAATACCCTCTTGAGATATAATGAACGCAATATCGCATTATATGGTATGTGGATTCAATTCGTTTAAATAAAAAATCGAAATTGATTTTTGAAGGTTACAAGAAGAGTTTGTGGGGTAAGCAGGATCGAACCCATGTTTCCTAAACTAAATGCGGGCTGAACCTCCTAGTCGGAACTAGGCGGAATCCTTTTTTAATGGTTAAAATGACAGAATTCCCTAAGCTAACTTTTCCCCATATTTAGAGGTTGATATGTATCTATTAACCTAAATATATTAAGAGGTTGAATATTTAAACTGTGAAGAGACTCAAGAAATTAAACTTGTAACAATGAACTATTTTTAAATAATCAATTCAGCTAGGCTCCCCAAATAGTCTAAGGAATAGTTAACTGGTGATTAAAATTTTAAGACTCACAAGAAAGTAAAAGTGCTTGCAATTAGTTTCAGCTGATCTTTTGTTTTCTTCCGTCCTAATGTTAGGTATGGTGAGAATGTTATAGAAAGCATTTGTAGTTTATTTTATCTGATATTTATACTAAATGCTCTAGGGAAGGAAGACAACAACAACAACCACCAAATTACCGAAACCAACACCGAAACCTTTTGTTTTAGTTAGGATTTAACTCTGCACAATAAACGATCTTTTTTAATTTCCCAAACTAAATATTTAATTAATGTTTAGAGTTCAAAAGTAAGCAGCAAATTTTCCCGACTTTTCACAAAAAAATGAATTTACACAAGTTATTTAACCGTTCATTTTCCCCTATTTGCATCACGGTATTTTTTGTTGTATCAGCATATCTGATGATACCTGACAATGTACTCTTGGATTAGGTTTTTCACCTAAAATCGGTGAAATGATACAAGAATACAGCAGTTTTTTTTTTTTTTTTTTACAGTTACATTAGGGTGGCAATTAGAAAGGACGTGGATCATATCCAATAATCAAAAACTTATCATGGTATCACTCGCACGATCATTTGACGAGTGATACAATCATTGTCACTCGTATGATCTATTTTCATAGAAAATACGGTAAAAGACTTAAGTACTAATGAACTCTTACATGAGTTTATAAATTCCTTTAAGAAATTCATACATGCATTATTTAGCGATGTAGACTTGCGTACATGAATTGTTTAACAACCAATGACTAACATGTACACACACACACAAAGAAATGCCGGGATATGTTTTGCAAACTCAAAATAATTAAACTCAATTTTTTTTTTTAATTCTGGAGATTGAAATTGTTGCTACTGAAATTTCTGCAAAACTTTTTATTTTCGTTCTTGAACTTATTTAAAAAAATTTTTTACTCCCAAATGTACACAACCTACAAAAGAAATCTATTTTGATATTAAAAATAATATGATAAATCATTCTCCTAACAATAATTTCATGGATATCTGTTAATGATAACAAATAGTCGTTAAGGGGAAAATGTCAACGACATCCATCGACATGGATTTTCCCTTCTCTCAGTTTTGGCTCCTTTTCAAATAAAAGCTAGTGCTGTATACAAATAAGAGAAGAGTTTTTAAAATGTTATCCAGAATTCTGCTCTACACAAGCTTCTAATGCAATCCTGATGCCAAGAAAATGCCTGTTTAATAATAATGTACTTGGCGAGCAACTAAACTCGATTATTCATATTTTTTTAATGGATAAAACAAAACTTTCCATCTTGATGCAATATTAGAGCCAAAACAGTGACTACGCATCGTTTTAATAAACTGCCTAAGTTCATCTGATAACTCGACAGAAAAGCTACAACAAAAGCTACTTATTTTCAGTTCATTTAGATTACCATAACACACGCTTAAAAAAAAAAAATTCGGAAGACGGAACTTTCATCTGTTTTCGCCTCAATTTTTTTCAACAGAAACTAATTCTGAATTACTAAAAAGTTAAAAACAATTCGTGAAGTACTACAGAACAGTGCCAAAGGTCGTTTGCAATCAATTACGAAACCGTTCCGAGTAATTTTCAAAGTTATTACATGTTTATAACAAGAGACAGTAAAATATTGCCAGAAAACGCCAGGCCAATAGAGCTCATTAATGACGATATCACTCAAAAAATAGTTAAATGGTAAATATTTGCAATTTGCTATTAAAAAATTGTAAAGCAAATTAACAGAACTTATTTCATGGGTGGTACAACGAACGAATCAAAAATCATCAGAGAAGAATTAATTTTTTTTAAGTTTTGCAAAGCTTACACATACATCACACTGTCTTATGTAAGCTATATACAAGGTAAAATTAAAAAGTAAAAGCAAGGAGAAAACTCTATAGGATTCTTTAAGACGAAGTTTAACATGTAAAATTGACGATGCACTCAATGTATCGCCAGTGGCTACCTTGAATAAACGTATTGCTTTTATTACAAGCTCATCGACAAGAGTCGACTACAAAAATACGTTAGAGACGCTACAATTCCTTAAGTGGAATGACTCACTGGTGACGGATTTTATTTCTAACAAATATGCCACGATGGAGAGATAAAAACTCCACACTCTTGTGCGTGTATAGATGTGGAAATGAAATTACATTAAAATCGACAAAACCGAAAAGTTTTCAACATTGGTTTTAAATCAAGTAACCTCCGTTAATAGACTTTCTTAATATTTATAGATTAAAATATTTCCTTCTGCCACTAAAACAAAACTAAAAAAACGAAAATTATTTAGTTAAAAAGCATGGCATTTTTCATTTGAAAAAAATAGGGAAATTAATGCTAAAAAGGGGTAAGAACTGACAGCAAAGGATAATGCTGCAAGAAAGATAAACAAAATGAGACTCATCGTTTCTCACTTTCTCCTTTATAAACTAAAAGTTTCATGGATCGCAATCAATATATTTTTCATTTTTATTTTAGAGACATTTTCATAAGTTATTTAATTCTGAAATCTACTAATCATCACGATCTTTGATTCATTTAATTGTGAAACTGACGTTATCACCTTTCAAGAGAAACGCCTGACGTGGGAAAGCCTAAGAAAATATACAAAGAAAACATCCAAAAGACAAACTCCCAGTGTTTGAAGTAATCTATCATGGGTGCAAAGTTTTTGCTCGGGGCATAAAGTATGTAGTAATATGAATGAATTTCGGGATTCTCGCGTTGTATACAACAAGCAAAAATGAAGGTCACAGTAACAAGATATGGTAAACTACATATCATTAAAAGGTAATATATATATATATATATATATATATATATATATATATATATATATATATATATATATATATATATATATATATATGTATATAACTTGTTCACCAGACATTCAAAGCACGTTACAATGTCTGCAAAAGATGAAATTACTGCATTCCACATCCAGGATTGGTTTTGACGCAATAAACAGGCCAGTTTACTGTGTTTATGACAAGACATAACGCTTTGTATTTGTTTAGCTGGTGAGGTGCTTTTGAGATGCTTTCTGTTGTCGATCACATTACGGACATAGCAAAATAATACAACGAGCATTTAAAAATCGGAAGGGAAAATGATTCTTCGTACATTTATTGTGTATGCGACTTTTTTTTAACAACAAACTACACGCACTTTTCAGAAAGCATTCCGCTAGCCGATAAAAATAAATAAAAAATAAAAATAACCCAGAAGGTTCAATATAAATTCGATAAACAGACATATGCAGCGAACAAATGGATGCCGACGTGGAAGGGCAAAAAATTCCGGGACATTCAGGCGAGTTAAACGACCTGGGCGTGTGCACGCAGATGGCATTATTGAATCCGGAGTCCCCGTGGGTGCAGTCACCGAAGAAACCAGCTGACTGTGAAAAGCGGAAACGGTCCGTTTCGATGACACCTGTTGGCATATAGGAAGAGAGGGATTGCGATGCCTTCTTTCGCCTGTGCTGCGAGTGCGAGGGAGTAAAGAGAGGGTTGTACCTTCTAGCTAGTGGAGAGTAAAAGGGTTTGCCCTTGGGCTGGCTACTGCAAAGCAAATACAGAAAAAAAGTAATATATATATATAAAACTAATTAAACTTTTACACCCCTTAAGAAATTACTATTAATATTTGTCACTTTAAAATATTAAAGTATGTTAATGGTGGGTAACTAATCGAAAGAGTTATTTTGGGATAATTTTACAATTGGTAAAGTTACACAACACTAAATCTAAACAGCCATCTCACTTTCTTATTGTTTAGTTTACTAGGTATCCTACTCCTTTCGCCAATCCCTTAAGAAATTACTATTAATATTTGTCACTTTAAAATATTAAAGTATGTTAATGGTGGGTAACTAATCGAAAGAGTTATTTTGGGATAATTTTACAATTGGTAAAGTTACACAACACTAAATCTAAACAGCCATCTCACTTTCTTATTGTTTAGTTTACTAGGTATCCTACTCCTTTCGCCAACCACCATAAACTTTTCTTAAGGCTTTCAGACTTGTTGACGTCAAGTGCCCGTTCTCAGCATACACACGACTATTCCGCTCGTGAAAAGATAACAGGCCTCTGACAGACCACCAAAATCATTACTGTAGTTTTTTAAAAGTACATGTAACGTAAAATTTGTGTAAACCCCATCTCAAAACCCCAAGTGAAAGGTCGGTATGGTATGAGAGTTTAACTTTGTACATTCACATATATTTTACTATATATGAAAATAGTCACTTATGACAAACATCAAGTGACATCGCAATTCTTCAATGTCATTGTTAATATATATAGACTTTTTTAATAAATTATAGATTTCATAGAATTTGCTCTCTCAGTATTTTTCTAATCACGGATTAGTATGTGCATATTTTTATTTATTTATTTATCAATTTATTTATTTTGCGTGTGAAAGGTAGACTTAAAAGATCCTTTAAATTGTTAAATTTTTAAATTGTTTTGTACATAATTTAAATTAATATTCTTACAACGCGTTAAAAATTACTGATGACTTTAGCTAAACTATACTAATTAGATATACCAAAAACCAATAGTTTTTAGTAGTTAAAATAGTTTTTAGTATTAAAAAACTAATAGTTTTTTAAAACATTAAAATCCTATCAAAAGATTGTTAAGGAACACGCAAATTGCGTTTAAAAAGTCTATTTAAAATCAATACTGAACACTGAGTTGATTCTTTTTGACTTTGTTCGCGAAATTTCCTGTTGACCAGGTAGATGTTAAGAGTTAAATTGAATGGAGACGACCCAAAACGATAAAATCCATGAGTTTGATTCTGAATATAAGTATGATGCAAGTGATTTAGATGACTTAGATTCAGGTGATTTAGATGATTTACAGTAACACACTGTACGTGAAATATTGTCTTACAATATACATATTTTAAAACAAATTGGCAGTTTGAGGCAGATTTTGAGGTAGTTCAGTGTGAAATTTGCAAAAATAAATAAAATCTATAAATTTCAAAGGATTATATGATGCAATTAATTTAGATTTGGTAACTACGGACAAATGAAAGTCAACTATTAGACGTATCCAGAAAAACTGTTCGACAATTGGGGACATGTAGCCTTATATATTTCATTTTGAAATTCTCTAAAAAAAGTGCCAAAAGTTTGATTTCGGTTGTTAGTATGATACAGGTGACAAAATATTGTCTAGCAGTTGACTATTTAATAAAGGCCGTTTTATGGGACAAACAGATTGTTAGGAATTCGATTTTAAACTCTGTAAAAATATATAAAATCCATCAGTTTGATTTAGAATGTTTATTAATGCAGTTAATTTAAATTTATGATTCTATGCATAAACAATAGTAATATGGTAAACATACATAGAAAAGAACTGTTAAACAATATGGGCTGAAATAGTCTTTGAGGTATGAAATTTTAAATTTTGCTAAGATCGTTAAATTCCGCGAGTTTGATTTCACACGTCGATAATGCAACAAATTGTTTTAAACAGAGATGTTTTTGAATAAGCTATTTTCAATCGTAATGTTTTTATATAAACTATTTCACAGCAGTATTTTTAAATAAACAATTTTGAATCGTAGTATTTTAAATTTTGGGACTTTGTCTTAACAGTCCTTATAAAGGTTAGTCATTTGTTTACATTTTTTTAATGGAATGTACATTCAACTAGATATCTGCCAAATCTTATTCGTAAGCAATAAATAGCAAGAAATATGAGAACGAAATTCCGCTCCTCTCGTGATGGTACGGCCAGTAACAATTTTTGAAGTCGAACATACCACGTTATTCGATTTCTCTCTCTTTATTTTTACTTCCTTTCCTTATATCGCTGAGTGGTTTCAGTCCCATGGAAATTTTATGGCATAGCAGAATCATAGGTGAGGTAGCATAGAGGTATAGGGTCACCCAAAATAACGAACTTGATTTTAAAAATAAAAATATGAAACGACATATCATAAAACAGCTTGCATCGAATAAAAAAAAATTATGACTACTGTTAATAGTAAATTAGGTTCTAAATTTTGCGATCATGTGATAAAGGCCAGAAGTATTTAAAGCTTATACATTTTCTATTCTTTTAATGAAGGATAACCCTTTTTCTCCTCTGGGGCAGAATATTCACAGTTTAATTCTTAAGTACGTAATCCTTATTTACAATATAGGGATAAAACAGTAATTGGGGCATGTCCAGAAATCTTTCAGTGGTAAATTCGAAACGTCTCAGAAATCACTAGAAAATCCTGTTTTTCGTCAGTTTTCCCAGTAACAAATATCCTACACCTTAAAAGGAAGTCAACTTCTTGAAACAAAGACCAGCGAACCGACGAGATACTTTTCAAATCCCTCGACTAATCCAATAAAACTGCTGAAGTGAGAAAAAAAATTGCAATTTGGTTTGTTAAACGCTAAAACCTTTTATTTTTAGACGAGCATTGGTTATATTTATAAAGGTCAGAAAGATAATTTTCTCAATAGCCAATTAGCAAGGCTAAGTAGAGTACGATTAAATTATAAATCGCAGCAACTAGCTCTTCATTACGGAGCCATTTCCCCGAGTGCCATTTATAGTCAATATTTCGTTCTACACCAGCGAATGCTCCTTACTGAGAAAAAATTCCATTTACGATGCAACCGGCATCACTACTGTCATTAAAGATTATGAGATAAGAACTAACTGCTTTTTTATTTTGAGAACTCAGAGGGAATTTGCGATTTGGAATGTCATCATAGCTGCAGAAATCTTTAACTCTCCAGTGTGAAACTTCCAGAATTTCTCCCATTCTTCCAATTTCGTACTGTAACGTCAGGCGGATAGAAATTTTTCGGATAGAAATATTTCATCGAGTTACTTATTGAAATACGCTTTTAATACACTAAGGGCCTGTTCACACAGAATTCGTCATCGTCAGCGTTACTCGTATTGAAATATATCTAATCAATTACAAACCTCCAAACGATTAGCCACGAAATTGTTAAGGCCTCTGATTGGTTTAAAATATGTCAATACGAGTAACTCTGATGCTGACAGATTCTATGTGAACATGTCCTAATAGCCTTAATAACATAACTAATTATGAAAGAAGTTTTGTACACAGCAACGAATAGTATTTAAATACAACCAGATCAACAATCCTCCAGAAGGGTCAAATGAAATCGAAAAACAAACTGTGGTGAACCTTGGCTCACCTCATATTTAAAGTTTTGGGTAGCGGCATGAAAAACCTTGCGATTTTCTGGAAAAATCTAATTTTTGAATGTCCTGTAGGATGCTAAAGACATCAAAATTTCATATCCATATTCTCCCCTCCCCTAACTCATTTAATTCACTTCATGTTTGCTTACCCGACACTAAAATATTGTTGTGAAACCAACGTCCAGCGAATTTGTAACAAAACAAAAACAAAACTGACATTATTTAGGAATTGATAACTAACAATATAATATAACTTTGTGATATCATAAATGCTTTACATTTTAGAGAGAGAGAAAATGAAATCGTAAATAATTTGATTTTCGCCTCATATATAATTTGATAGAATATTTATTTAAACACCTTCCTTTTAAAGGTTAATCTTCTAGAGTTTACGTTGGTAGTCAACATCATCCTAGTAAACGTTTAAATTATCAACAGCGCAAGCATTGGATGTAATTCTTAAAGTAAAAGAAAAGGATTATATATTTCCAACGAAAGAATAAAAGAGCATATACGCGTGTAAAAGGGTTTTTAGAGATAACGTTTGTGGGTTGTGTATGTATCACTAGGGAGTCCAGACAAATGAGTTGAAGGACTAATATTTATTTCAAGCCCTACAATGTGCTGAATATCTAATTCAAAACATTCTAGTAAACACATTTCCCGTGTTTTGGGCATTTAGATTTGATCATCATTAGAAATGGTTGGAATTCTAAATAATTCAGATATGCGTCTAGTAGCGAACTTTCATTATTCATATATATATATATATATATATATATATATATATATATATATATATATATATATATATATATATATATAATCGTGTGTGTGTGTGTAGTTGCCACACCTGTAGTTATATATAACACGCAATACATTACGAGTACGGCTACTATATTTATTTAAACAGGCACGCACGCAGGGACGGGCGGACGGACGCACGCGAACGCTCACGAACATACACGCACGCACGCACACATGCATACATACATACATGTCCTACAAATACTTTTTATGGCAAAATTTCAATGTTGATACGCACCCTCCCGAACGTCACTTCTTCAAAAGCGAGATGAGAATTTATGAATATAAATTGGCGAATTCATTTAATGAGCGCTTATTATGGCAACAATTATTGTCGAAAGCGTAATCATCAAGTGATTGCGTAGGATTTGCTGCTGTGCGTTGTGTCGTAAGGTGTCCGTAGAATGAAATAAATTGCTTCTACCCATGCCAGGGGCATCCTTGAACTGCAATCGTGTCGGGCGCGTACGAAATTAATCGACGGATGACGGAAAGGAAAAGACAAGCAGAGCAAAATGTGCAATTACGTGACAAAAAAAGTCCTGAAGCATCATTGTTAAGGATATTAAGCACCATTTACTAATACAGTCAATAATTACTTTGACCAATAAATGCCAATAGCGTAGAAGTGAAAGTGTCTTACCTTAATATCGCCTTACGTTACGACAAAAATTAACCACCCGTTAAGACAATTAACAGGTGCATTCTTTTCTTGTTAAATAGGTAAAAATACATTAGCCTATTACCAAATTTTGCCTTAGTATACACTCTCTCGCTCTCTCTTATATATATATATATATTTACATACATACACAAAGCCTCCTCTGAAATGAGAAGTGAATGAGCATTGTATGGTTACACGGAAGAATTGCATTCTCACGGAACAATATCCTTGCAAGGGAAGATAGCGAGTCGTCGAGAGCTCCTTACTCTCATCACGTCATCGTGACACCGCCGTAACTAATTAGTCTAAAAATGTAATTCGGTCGAGAAGATTTTATGATGAAGTTGGCGGTCGCCGCAGCCTTTCCACGCAGCAAATCGGGATAGTGTAGAACTAAAACCGGTGAATAAGAAGGCTTCATTCTACGAGCAGGAAATAATTTCTAGGAGTCAATACATGAGCTGAGGGGTTTCTGGCGCAATGAAGGGATGTGAGCTGTGAATATGCTTCTCAAGTCACGTGCATTTGCTTATATTTTTTTCATTTTTAACAGTCAACTAAGGTTGAATAGACCTTAGTCTGCTACTGGGTAAGGAATTTAAGAGCTTCTCTTTATGAATTTCAAAAACAATTTTATTAATTTAAATATGAATTTCATTAATTTCACTTTAAGTATCCTCCCGAATTTCAAGGAAATTATGACTTTCATTAAGAACTCATTCTCGAATTTATCAATTTTATTTATGAATTAATGTTACTTCTTTTCTGTGGTATTTGTGAGGGGTGACAGGAAACACTGTTCATCCAAATATCCCGTCGGCTTAATTACCTTCTTAAGCGACCATTGCATCTCAGCAGATAAAATAAATATTAAATTGAAATTATCAATTTCTTAGTGTAAATTTTATGCATTTCATAAATGTATTCGTGAATTTTGTTACTGGATTACAGTTCATACTTTACGCAGAAGTTTGTGGGAAATAAAAACAAGCATCAGACTGTTTTTTTTTTTAAATATTCTATAGACCTAAATATTTTCCATGGCAAAATTGTAATCTCTTATCGTCAGGAATTTTCTTTTAGTAAGATCCCCAAAACAGGTCGATCTCCATTAATTCAAAGAAATGACATGTTGCAGTGTTCGCAACCCATTACATTTAAGCTACTCGTAGAAAAATTAAAAATTGAACAGAATACGCTCAAAAATTTTTTACAAATTTTATGAATTTATTCGTGAATAAATTTTGAACAGAATCACTGGTAATTCTTCATTGTGTGGTTTATAGGAAACGAGGAAAAATACCAGACTTTTTCACGAAATTTTCTGTCGCTTTAGAAATATTCCCCTAATAGTTGCCGTGTTCTGTGTATGGATCTGTCATGTAACAATTCAGGAGCGACCGCTTCCTAAATAAATCAGCCTATGGCATCCATTTTGTTTTATGAGTTAGGTTTTACAAGTTAAAAGTAAAGTTCAAAAAGATCATTTGCTATCTAAACCCAAATAATTTTAATTAAAACAACGTAATATCGACACAAATCAACTTTATTTCGATTTTTAGACGGCTGTAATACAAGTATTCATTTTATATACTCAGAACTTGAAAATGTAAACACGAGTGAGTCATTCATTCACCGGGATTCATTCATCGTTGCTAATTTAAGAAAAATTGAATCTGAGAATCTTCTCCACAATAAAACAGTTTTTCATTATATTATTTTAATATATATATATATATATATATATATATATATATATATATATATATATATATATTTATTTATTTATTTATTTATTTTAACAATATAATATATATTTTTTAACCAGATATTACAATAATGTCAAATTTAGCATTTTCGGAAAGTTGCAAACCCGACGCATGCGTAGTGATATGTTGAAAACTGTGTACGGTAGGAATGAATATTTCTAAATTGCCAACACATGTAGCTTTCATGTGATTTTTCGTAAAGCATTCTATTCGATGATAGTGTTTTAATTTCTGTTTAATATTTACTTTTAATACACTGGTGAAATAAATTAAGAGAATTTGCATATTTTATCGAATTTCTTGAAAAGAACTGAACTGAATGTAAAACCACTGCTTCTAGACAAAAATGCAAATCTTGTACGTCAAATACGCAAGCGTACACGTGTGTGTAGGCGGAGCCAGTAGAGAAACAGGCTTTATAAGCTCGCGTAAGTTAAGACGCATTTCGTTCGCTAGCACACCTCGGCGAATTTCTTGGTATTATTTTGCAGCAATCGGTTAATTTCAAATTGTAACAGTAAAAATGAGTAACCACCAACGTTAAGATGATGGAGTGAGATGGCGAATTGTGGGGAGGCTAGAAGCAGGCCAATCTCAAGTCCAAATTTGTAGAGAGTTCAATTTAACGCCGAGCGTCGTGTGTAACTTATAGAAACAGTTCCAGGATACCGGATCCATCGAGAGAAAGCCTGGGCAAGGTCGTCCAAGATCCACGACGGCCAGAGAAGATCGCCATTTGTCGTTTATAGCAAGGCGTAATAGGAGTACTACAGCTTCCCAGCTCTCTCGTGACTTGTATGCAGCAACAGGAACCCGTGTATCAAGGGTGACTGTTTCCAAAAGACCTCATGAAAGAGGGTTGTTTGCAAGATGACCTGCTGTTTGCATCGAGCTCACTTCTACGAACAGGAGAATCCGTTTATCATGGTGCAGAGAGATTGGAGTATGGATCAATGGGCGACCGTTCTCTTCACTGATGAGTACCAGTTCAGTCTAAACACCGATTTTCGCCGTACGTTCATATGGAGAGAACCAGGGACCCGCTACCTACCCTCCAATGTCCGCGAAATCGACCATTATGGCAGAGGGGGTTTAATGGTCTCTGCAAGCATCATGTTGGATGGCCGCACATCTCTCCATGTCTTTGAAAGAGGCACTGTGACTGGTGTGAGGTACAGGGATGAGGTCTTGGAGCCCTATGTTCGCCTTTTCAGGGGTGCAGTTGGCCCTGAGTTCATTTTAATGGACGATAACGCGAGGCCACATAGAGCTCTTCTGGTCGACGAATTTCTAGAGAGTGAGGATATTCGCCGGATGGATTGGCCAGTCAGATCTCCAGACCTTAACTCTATAGAGCGTGTCTGGGACGCTCTGGGGAGAGCAATTGCAACTCGCAACCCCCCTCCGGGAACCATCCAGGGAATGAAAACAGCGTTGCTGAACGAGTGGGACCAATTGCCACAGGAAATGATAAACTGCCTTATTTCAAGTATGAAATCACGCTGTGAGACCTGTATATTTGTAAGAGGGGACCATACCCCCTCTTAACCCATCTATTAACCCATTTTTTTTTGTTTATTCTGCAACCGCTGTTTCATACCTTCCGACTCCAACGAGTGTTACGCACGATCATGCGTGTGTATTACAATTATTGAATAGTTATTTGTTTTGTATTGTATCAATGTATGTACATATCAAATTTCATTAAAATCGGTACAGTAGTTCTAGAGGTAATCGACCAAGTCTGAAAATTCTCTTAATTTCTTACACCAGTGAAGTACTTTTATAACGGTTTGTATTCTATTCGAATTCTTATTTAAACGGTGTGACGTAACATAACGGCCAGCTTCTCTTTTTTTTTTTTTTCTTCCGTAATGTGTGAATGATTATATTTGGATGTAAATTTTAAGCTAAGTAACTGAATTTAACATTTTAATTGTGTTTTATTGAATATTTATTTGCTTAAAATTGTTCTTTTGATCATACCGATTTTTCGTAAAGCATTCTATTACGATGACAGTGTTTTTAATTTGTTTATTATTGTATTTTTGCGCGTGAGTAATTTGTATGATTTTTAATCTGATTTTCTTTAGTTTATATATTTTATTTTTGCTTAATATATTTATACATAGCATATTTATAGCAAATTAGTTAGATTGTATACATAGTATATTAGTTAGATTGTGCAAGTCGTATTGAAAAATCAGTGGTAAGCATGCTTTTTTTCCCAAGAAGAAAGACTTTTTTTAATTATAAACCCGGATTATTACAACATTTTTAATTATAACATCAGATTGAAAAACAGCTAATATTCTGTAAAAATTTATAATATTTTAACAAGGTTATGAACCTTTTTTTTAATTGGAACTGTTCAATTATTTACCGTGAAGTTTTGACGGGTACTATCTAGTTCCTCATAAAATCATAACGTTCAAGCATTTGAATTAAAAATATCGTTTCAAAAAAATTTCGACGACTGAAGGGTGTTTTATATTTACTTATATTTTTACTGGTGTCGTCGTTAAGTCATTCCGCATATGGGAATGTGGCGCTCTAGTTCACAGCGTCTCTATTTTACTCAGGTCATTAAAATGAACAGAACGAAACATAAAATTCTGCTGCCTAATATATAGAAGACAGGTTAATTTTTGCAAGCAGAAATGACCGTTTTATAAGGGTGGCTCTTGAATTTTTCTTTAGCTAAAAATCGCGTCTGAATTTCATTACCGTGAGCAAAATCTCTTTGTTATCTTCATAGAGTTACTTCCTGTAAGGTCCTCGAAAACACGTCGAACTCAATTAAGGTAAAGAAAAGACCATGAATTGCATTGTTTGTAAATGAACTAACTCTCTCTCTCTCTCTCTCTCTCACTCACTCACACTTCGGTTAATTAATTGCAATTCAAAATACGCCCTCAAACAACGAAGAAATAACGGTCCTTTTTTTCCCGATAGAGGCCACTCTTGCGAGAATTCGGATTGGATGCGATCCGTATCGTTTGCCAAGGTACGGGAGTTTCAACGGTTGAGAGGTCGGGATAAAAACCAATGAGCAGAACAGCAATACATGGTCGTCGGACAAGTTCAGCTTGGGAAAGAACCTTTATAAAGGTTTTAACTTTTCGCTTCCGAATCTTATTCAAAAGTGTCAAGAGGCCGGTCTAGTGGGTGATAACGCTACGATTTTTGGATAACGAATCATTAGATCAGTAAAAACATGCAGATCAGTTATGATTTTCGCCATCTGCATGAGGGAGGGGAATGAATAATTTCTTTGCATTTGGAGGTACAATTAGCGATTCGAAGTTGCTCCGTCTTCAGCATATTTTCCGCCAGCGTTGCTGAAGTGCCCGTGACGGACATGAAAGCTAAGCCAGTGATAGAGAGGGAAAGATAAGTTCTAAAGATTGAACTTTTGAAACAAAATACAGTAATATTTCACTTGCAATAGACAAAGTGAGGAAAAAAAATCCAAAATTCAGGGGTTTCTAACTTCAAGATCATTTAAGGTGTAATTCTCGGATTTTTGATTGAAAAAGTATTTTGAATTAGGTCATCAACATTTTATAATGATTTGAAACCTGTAAAGAATATTTAGCTCTAATAATAATAGCTTTCTTCATAGGAAAAAAATATATTAAAAAAAAGAAGAAGAAGAAACTGTCATTCCTGAGGTTAACCTCTGGTAAGGACAACCTTTTGTTAAAGAATGTTTATAGTCGAGCTCAATTTTCTTATAAATTTTATTGCGTAGTTTTATAGCAATCAAGATCTGCATATCGGAAATAGATAATATTCTGCAGATAACATCATGTTCTGAAAAATATGCATTTTATGTATCATGCAAGGAAAACCTAGTTGGATTGAGCATATGGCTTCTTGCCGCTCTTTCGATTTTTATCTAGAAGTTTTTCCGCTTAGCACTTGATCAACGTTCCAGCACGCTACGAAAGCACAGTCTGAGGGAAATCGTGACCATATTCATAAACATGATTTGAATTTCCTCAAATTACTGAAACCTATCGCACATCATATTCAGAAAAGCTCCCACAGTTTCCCCAGAAATATCAAATCAGTAGCTCTTTCATTTATAAGAGAAGTGGGAACAAAATAATAAAATAGTCCACGGTTACTTAATCTGTCGCTCACCCTATCCAGATGACTGATTTGATTCGGTCTTATTTATAGGAATCCTTTCATACGCAACCCATCCCTTTACGAATACAAGTAAAGCTAACTCTGCGGCGTCCTTGGGTTACGAGAGATCGGTGACGGTTTCCACGGGATCCAAAGCATCCTGTTTGTTTCTTAAGTATTCTCGATTTGAGGTACGAACTGCGTACGCCCGTCGTTCGTTCTCTACGGAGATTATGACGAACACTCTTCTGCATATTCTCGCATTGATTGATTCCTCTTTCGCTTAAAAGGCAATTGCAGACCCGGGAATCGTGATTTCTGCTTTCGAGACAGACGCGATGACCGCCATATCATCCACTAACGAGCTTCCACTAATGAGCCTCGCAAGATGCAGTAACCTGTGTTACGCTTCAACTAACTATTAAAATCACGATGTCTCATACAAGCTATCAATACACCCAGTGACGTAGCCGGGAAAAAAAAAACTTTACAAGTCCGTTTTGGGTTAATACATCTGTTGTAATGGGTCGGGACGATTCCACCATTAAATTGCTAATTAATATAAGATTCTAATGACATCTTTATGGGAAGGTTTTGCCTTTTGTTACTTTACTATACTGTAGAAAAACCTTCGACGTTTATTAAAATAAAGAAATATTTTAATTAAAATTTCCCTAACTAAAAGATGCACACTTTTGATGGCGAACATAAATTTGAATGAATCCCAGCTTTGAATCATGCGCTGTAAGTGGCACTCACCGTTCCTTTTACACGCATCGATAATATCATTTTTCATATTAAAACACATTTAAAATCGTCTCACATAGTCCAACTCACCCTAGAGCGTTACGCTTGGAAAGTTTCCATTCGCAGAGCTTATCTTGACTTGAGTAGTGGTGCCTTAAACATTAATTCATCACAAGGAACTTGCTGCCTACAGAAGCAATGTGAGTCGACTAGTCAACCATCATAAAATTCAGTGTCTGAATTTTTGTCTCCAACAAATTTTTCGTATATGCAAAACTGAAGAACCAATAATAACGTCGAAACCTAGGTCAATGGTTGCTGGGTATATTAGTGAGTCTATATTTGTGTGACTTCTCTTACTGGGGCGTGTTATATAGAATTTAACTCATCTACAACTTGGATGTTACTTCATCCCACCTACACGGACATTAAAATGGCCGTACTACAGGTCGTACTACAAACGTGACAACTTGAGTTTGATATTATTCCTAATATTCATAATAATAAAAAATTAATGCATTTTAGAGATTTTTTGCTTCCTTATTTACCATTTAAATTCGACATTTCAGCAAACAAACTTATTGTAAAGTATGAAAACAAACCCCAAAAAAATCATATCTTTGAACATTTTTTAGAAAAGTTTTGTTGTTTTTCACCCCACACGAATAGATAAATTCATAAATTTTGTTAAATAAAGGCTTCGGTGTAAAATTTTACATTTTCCTCTATTTAGTTATTGAGGAGTATCTTCGAAATTATTCACTATATTTCTTCTACTTAATAGTAAAATGTCCCCATATATCTTTAAATTTGTAACAATTTTTTATAACGAATAAATGCGCTAAAACAAATATTGTTTAACACATAAAAAAATATATTCAGATCAAGGAATTTAAGACAGATTTACCTACCTTGATTTAGAATGTCTGTATACCGTAAAATATTTCAAGTATTATAAATATATATATTGCTTATATTCACTGAATTCCACACTACAAGTCAACAAACATAACCTCTAGCCACAAATGATATGCGCTCTTCTCTTTGAAGTGTAACATTGGGCGGTTACAGTTTCAAGTTCACTCTTACATGAAAACAACTTTCTAATATTAGCTAACAGGAACGAAGTCTTTAACATTCATTTGTGTACAACATATTTAATGATGTGGTTATAGTTTCAGTTACACAAACACCACGACCTAACGTTATGCACACTGGTATAACCCTGTGGTCGCATCCAACAACAATTGTGTATAGCTTAACACATAGATCTGCATAAAAACTGCACGCAAATTTTCGAAGAGACGCAGCTCGACACCTACTTTACCGACTGGCCTGTACCCAAATGGAACATTGGAGACACAACTAACCCGAAAAAAACAAATCCTCAACAGACACTTTGGCAACCTTGCGGCCCATTCTCAGAACGCACACACACTGAATGACTTTTTTTACAGCAACTCTTTTTACCCGGTTATCGGGAGGCTAAATTTAGAGCCTTAAGCTCGACCGGGAATATATAAGCAGAGGGAGCTTTTGAATTCTATTTTTAAAAAGATTAGACTGATTGAATAAAAGAAACGATTGAATTCTCAATTTCAAGTTTTAAATTACTTTAGAGGAGTAGTGGACATCTATTGTTTGTTACAAGCTGAAGTGGTAGTTAGCATCTATTGTATCTATCTTAGATATTCGAAAACGTTAATTTATTCCTTTCCTTATAGAATGCGTATGAAATAAGTAGGTAGGTAACTCAATCGACCAGAAACTCCATAATTTTAGGAAAGAATAATTATCCGCACATATTTGGTCTTTTGGGAATATAATTTGATATCTGGAGAAGTTACACAACATCAGCACTAAAACAAAAACACACTCGGCTTCTTAAAGATCACGATAAAAATTAAGGTCAGCTATTAAAATAAATATTCGTCATACGTTGGACAAGCTAATGGTTGCTTTGATATACGCATAAAGAACATGCAAGGTATGTTGAAAATCAAGAAATATCTAAATCCATGACTTCTATAAACACTCCTGGAAATTACTTAATAATTAGGAATAATTAATTTCGATTGTTTGAGTTATAAATAACACAAATTGGTTGAATTATTAAATTAAATTATTTCAAAATATATCTTCATTTCAGTGTAATAAGTTAACTTGCCTGAATCCTTTCTAACCTATAATAAATAAGTAAGGGTAAGGTATAAGTAAATGGTTATCCAGTGCACTGCATATTGACCAAGTTTTTTTAACCCGTTTAAAAAAAAATCTGAACTAAAATTCTCCAGGGAATTTTTGAAATAATTTAAATTAAAACATCTTTGGCAGCATCTTTCAAGAATTAAAAGTGCAATAATGTGTAGAATGAGTTCTCAGTATAGTTTTCAGTTAACACTACCGTCATTTCACCGGTGAAAAATTTATCTTTAATTTTGACAGGTGAGTTATTTAAACTACAAAACAGTAGTAAGTTCATGAAAACAACATAAAAAAACTTTGTATGAAGTGCAACACAGTATTTGTGCAGTTTAACTTACAACTGGCTGCGCACGTACCAGTCAGGTAGCTATTAGATTTGATAATCTGAACATCCAATATTTTTCAAAATAATGCGTTTTTAAAGAGTACTTGTTATTAGCGTAGGAGAGAAATTCTCAAACGCGATAAATATAACGATAAAAGAGATAAAACTTATCGTTGAGGTGAAAAAAGTCTACGCTCCCATTTGCCGTCCTAAAATCATCTCATAATATTGATAGCGTAGTGAACACAACACGAGAAAAATTAGCCAACCATTTTGAACGATTAGGACGGAAAGCTGTCAACAAGAAAAATATGTGTATGCTGTTTGATAAAGAATGACTTTCGTTAATTACTTTTCAACAGATAAAACGATATAAAAATAAATAGTTACCACATAAATTTTTATATGGGTTCATTATTGGAGTAAGTGCAAACATTTGAAAATGTTTACCTATCTTGTTTTAGCTAACTTTACTATCGCTTTTTCAAGCATCGATGTACGCCTTGTAATCTACTGTAATCTGGGGAAGTACACTATCTAGCCAAAAGTATAGTGGACACCCAGTGGTACGGACTCGGAGAGACCTGAGGCATATATTAATATAAAAGTGGTCCTTTTGCATCGATGACAGCCTGCACACGTCTGGGGAGACTTTCCATCGGTTTTTGGTAGGTGTCCATAGGAATTGACTTCCAGGCGTCCATCACAGCTGAAGTGAGTACTGGCAGTGAGGATGATCGATTTGGCTGGCTACGTAATCTGCGTTCTAATTCGTCCCAAAGGTGTTCAATGGGATTTAGATCGGGGCTCTGAGAAGGCTAGTCCAGTTTTTGAACAACCATTTCGTCAAACCATGCCTGCGCAAGTCTCGATGTGTGAATGGAGCAGTTATCCTGCTGGAAGAGAAATGGGCCTTCCCCGAAATATTGCCATAGAGTTGGGAGAGCAGCATTGTCCAGAATGTCCACATACATCTCAGAGTTCATGCTTCCAACCACAGGAACTATGGAACCCAGGTCAAACCATAAAAAACACCCCCACACCATGATGCTGCCACCAGCAAACTTAACAGTCGGGACAATGCAGTCACGTAAGAAGCGCTCGCCGGGCATCCGCCAAACCCAGACATGTCCATCTGAATGCCAGATTGTAGAGCGAGATTCATCTTTCCAAAGAACATTTTTCCACATGTTCACAGTCCAATGACGGTGAGCTTTGTACCATTGCAATCGACGCTTCCCATTCTGGAGAGTGATATTCGGCTTGTGAGCGACTGAACGACCATGGAATCCCAGGTTTTTTAACTCTCGACGAACAGTCCTGCTGCTAGCACTAACGCCTGATGAACTTTGGAACTCCTGAGTGATTTCAAGCAACGAGGACTTGCGATTTTGTTTCACTACCCTTTTCAGAGTTCTACGGCTGCGTTCACTAAATTTTTTTGGCCTGCCACTTCGTTTTTCTGCAGTTTCACTGCCTCGACATTTCGACTTCACAATTACATCACTCACAGTGGATTTTGGCTTCTGCAGAATGTCCGAAATTTCATGAACGGATTTCCCACAAAGGTGGAACCGTATAATGCCACGATCAAAGTCACTAAGTTCCTTTGACTTACTCATTGTCTCACAATCGCATAAATATGACCTGACGAACCACTACCAACAACACTTTTATAGCTTTCGGTTACGCATCAAATTACGTCACCAGCCAGATCCACTTCTTTAGGGGGGGGGGGTGTCCGGACACTTTTGGCCAGATAGTGTATTACTTTATATGCATGTATTTTTGAAACATGGGCGTGATTTCTCTTGAAGGCAATCAATGGAAATAATCGAAATCAAAATGTCGAGGTAAAGTCATGGATAACTGAACTCCAGCCTTTAATTTACGTTAAAAAATTCAATTTAATACCGAAGTTCGGCCCCAAATTGCGTGCATGAAAACATAATTTGAAATCCGATTATATTACTCTGATGTTTCTAACAAATCATGAGTACTCGTTACTAAAGGATACTGAATTTCAACAGTCTAAATTCAGGCCTTTCAGGAGACTGTTCGACTGTTATGTTTTTCGGACGACACTTTAACAATTCAGTTGCGTCTGTCCGAGTTCACGATTGTAACCAAGAACTTAATTGCAATCGTGGTGGAGATTTTTGTGAAACGTCCCACAACTTTCCTAGCATGTTGCGAAGATGAGAGTCCCCCTCAGCATCTTTAAGAAGATCTCCCTACGAACATGTTTCGTTTTTGGTATTTGTAGTAGTGAAAATGGTATAATTCCCCACGGTGTGTGGCCAATAACGAATGTATTATAAAGGATGCAGATGCAGGGGTAAATACAGGATTGTAAACCAATAAAAAATAGAAGAATAGCTGTCGGTGTGGCCAGTGATAGCGATCTGAAGTCTAAATTTTACAAGATGGATGGTCGTTATTTTATGGAATATGCCTGCAAGATGCCACAGTAAAAACGTCAGATGAGAAGGGTCAAAGATGATTTTTAGAGTCTATTGGGGAGGCACTTACTATAGCTGATACTTACTATAGCATCCTTTATAAAACTTCTATAGTATTCGTCCCTCGGTTGAAATTCTCCGCCGAAAGATGGGCAATCACTCAAATTACTTGACGTTGGGAATTCCTGTTCCTGCGGAGCTGGGTTCAATTTTGTACATTTAAGAACCCCAACAAAAATAAAATATCTGTGCTCATTACAGGCATGTTTAATTAGTGCGGTTAGAGGAAGGAGATGAAGACCCTGGGGAAGTTCCACCTACAGAAAACTGTCGGAAAAAAACGGAAGTAACCAGGCAGATCAGTTTTATTTCGCATGGGCAACATAAGAAAAACTAAATTTTAGAATTAATTCGATCTATTGAATATACGTTTAAGTGCTAAAGAAGTTGGTAGCTTGAAAGTATGTTTAACTCTCTTACAACCTCTTTTTTTTACCATTGGGGAATATCACCCAGAAGAAACAAAAGACGACCATGCATGAAGGTATACCAGTGCTATAATCCATAATATGCCTGCATGATGCAAGAACTGGATTGTTGATTTGTGGCGACACGGTCATCACGAAGACCAGAACCTTAACGATTACCCATATCAACCGCAAAACTCGTCACAGATTCTGATTACAAAAGGTGGGATAGACTGTTCAGCGTCCGCTGTAAGAATTGGGCAATGAGTGAGTAGAAAGAGTGACGATTCCTGCCCAAGACACCACTGTCCAGGTAGGAGAGATACAGCGGCATGTAAGCCTGAATCATTCTTACCCCACAAGGATTCTTCAGGACAGCGTTATGGTGTGGAGTATAGGTTTCGGGGGAGACTCGAACTCCCTGGGAAAAAACTTCTGACAGCTCCAAATTATTTCCATACCATTAGTTACAAAAGGTGAACCTACAAATTGCTAACTATAACGATTATGTTCTATCAGCTTAGTGGAAATTGGTTAAGTTAGGATTGGTTAAGTCATAACTATTTCGTGAAAATTTTCCCACTAAATCTATTTTAATCCCTCTTACGGAAAATTGAAGCGAAAGTAATTTAAAAATTAGAGTCCGTCGGGAAATACATAAAAAAATACAGACGTCAACACAACTTCACTTACTTCACAATATCTTCCAAGACGAAACACGTGCTTTTAAAAGTGAGCTTAAGGTTCCCGTCGACGCCAATCAATCCGTCTTCGATACTTTCCTTTTTATAGAACGCACTCTTTGAGATAAGGCAAAACATGGGATTATAAACAAAGTGTAAGAAATGCCAGAAGGATCACCGAAAATAACTTTTTTTTTCGATCCGAGACTTTAAACGGAATTAGTAGAAAACCTGACAGACCGTGTTTGCGGCACTGCGTCAGAGAGGAACTGGAGAAGAGCCAGCAAAAATTTGGGAACGTTTGTCGAGGGTGGATGGAGTTAAAAGTGAAGACGTAAGAGCGGTAATTGCATTGAAAACTCGACGCAAAGTGGCACAGTAATTTGGCAGAAAGAAAAAAGGCACACAGAGAAGGGTTAATTTTTCCCCTTCATCTGTTTCAAAGAAAGGAATTCCCTGATGTAATATAGTGTTAATTGACAGCGATAATATATCAACCTAAATTCTAAATATCTTTATTAAACATGTATTCATGTCGCGAGAGTACAGTCAGTTTTATCCTGCAGAAACAAAAGTTTAAGCGGTACTTCAAAGACTGGGCGTTAACTTATTTCAATATTAATAACTGTCTGTTAAGCATGCTTTTAATAAGCAAATAATGGTCGATTAAAATTGACCAAATTGTGTCCAAAGCTTATTTTTTAATTTCATTGCAAATATTTAATTCCACTTATGTGGTTAATTCGAGTACAGTGTGAAGGGAATCCAGGTTGTACAAAGGTTTTAAGAGCAGCCATCAGGGTACAGCCATCAGGGAGTTTCAAAACAGGTTTTCAAGAAAATACATAAAATTGTTAGGAAACGTGACAGTACACGTAATATATTCTAAAATGTCGGTACTTCTGGGAGCAATACTAATTCGATGAGTTTTAGAATGCAACGGGAGTAAGCAAGCTTACAATTTCTGCCCTAGGCTTCTCAGGTTTCCGGTCACATAGGAATTTACTTCACTTCATGAAAGACAAATACTGTCTGGGAAGTGTCATTCGTTAATTGTGTCATTCGTTAAATGTGTCATTGTAAACATTGGCATCTCTGAGACAAGAATTAACGCCGATTAAATTCGTTTTTAGTGTACCTTTAAAACAAATATTAAACAAATATAACCATATTTTAATATTAAAGTGTTAATTATATTTAATGTTAATTCCCTGCTTTTAGAAAAACATACGTTAAAGTGGAATATATTAAATATTTTTTGAATACACAGATTTTAATTTTATTTGTATGTCAAAGTGAAGGAATCAACTGCAACAAGATGCAACTCTTTCATGCTGTACTGTATATAAATACCCGACATTAGATCGATATAATTAAAATTTCTTATCTGGAATTTTAATTATATCCTGAAGACTGTTTAGTGAAAACTACAGAATTTCATCTATATGAAATTCCGTAGATTTCCCTAAACAGGTCTTCGGGACTTCTTGTAAAAATCTTGAAAGACAGTCTCACTGATCCAAAAATTACACTGAAATTTTGATTATTTTGTTTTTCCTTTAGTGGTTGGTTGATTTGTTGAGAGCACTACCGTCATTTTTTGCTACACGGTGGGCTGATTGGACCAGTACCTACCGCTTAAAGCCGATTCCGAACGACTTAAAACATCCATGCCAATAGTGGGGCTCGAACCCACAGACTCTGGTATCGAATGCCAGCACCCAAGCCATCCGGCCATCGTCCGGATTTTCTTCAAAGTGACTCAGCTTTTATAAAGAAAACTATTAATCCTGCAGACAAACTATTTTGAAACCTGATCCTGTCGGCAGGAAAATGCCGCCCTTTAAAAAGGCGGAATTAACTCTAAAATTAGATAAATGGCATTGTTTACTCGCTTTATCACAGCTACTTCGATAACCTTTTCCAAAGTGAAATATTTCATTTATCTGATCATGGAAATTTATTGTAAACGTGGTTTTTAAATGCAAACCTCAGTAGCACGGGCCTATTGTTTTGAGGAATCGTTTCTATTACGCTTGTTTATATCTTGAATTTAACCGAAAAAAGAAAATCAAACCAATTGATTGCATGAATGACTAAAGGGACACGCATTCTCCGATTTCCTCAAAATCATGATAACCATCAGTTAATAGGATTACTATTTGTATTCAACGAGGTTTTCATTTCTCGTGATCCTTATAACCTTTGATTTAATTAAGGACGTACAAATAGGGCATATGTATGACCTTAAATGTAACATGTCGGTAAATGTAACATGTTTTAATCTTTTAAACTGGCGGTAACAGTTTAAAAGATTAAAATTTTTCCTAACTAAACCTCAACTAACAAATACATGCGTACAGCTATCTATCTTTTTATATACATATATATATATATATATATATATATATATATATATATATATATATATATATATATATATATATATATATATATTGCATGAACTAGATATAGAAAAGCTGTGGTCAAGGTGCCTGCAGGAAAGAAATATTCGTCAAATTCCGAAGTGATCTCGGAAACAAACGCTTATTTTTCAGAGTTGGACATACCTTATTTTATGCATGGAGAAAAAACTTGACTTGGACGAAATGTATCAATCTTAAAGTATACTAAACAGAGATATAAATATTTTTTTAAAGTCATTATTTTCGCATGGACTTAGCAAACCTTGTATTTGTGCTTTTCCAAAAGGAAAAGCTCATTTAAAAAGAAAGTAATACACACGAAACTGACTACTCAGTTCGATCGTATGCACCAAGAAATGAATACATGTATATTTTTTTTTAATTATTGCTTATTTATGCCTAACGTTATTTATATGAAAGAGATAAATAATTTATTTATATATCGTCTTCATTGGCCAATAACTAATAACATGTTTTTATTCGTATATTCGTAAATACGGTTATAGGCTCACAATCATATATATATATATATATATATATATACACAAAATTTTTAAAACTGCCCTTAATTTAAATTCTTTGAATTTCACCACTGTCCGCTTCTATTGTCTGTTATTGCTCTATTTGTTTTATTTCCTATTTTCTTTACTGTTCTAAAGTCGTACCTTTGAGAAGTCAGTTTTAGCAGAATCAGCAGTTTTTATTTTTTTCCATCTACCATGCTCTCTGGAACTCTTAATTATAATCATATATTGAGTAAACTAAAACACTATTGCTTTATGCTAATCTCCCCTACTCCAGTATATATTGTTAAGTCGGGCGAGTAGATTTCTTGATCACTAATATTACTAACTTTTATATAATACAGAGTTTTAGCACTAGAAATCACCGCTAATAGAGCCTCGCATTCTACGTGACGAATAATCGCTTCCCACACTTCTACAGTCTCGTTCGTAAGGAACAGCCATCCAATGAAATCGCACTAACACGTATCGATATACATATCAATATATACATACAAAAAAATATAAATAACGGAAAGATGAAAATACTTCCTTGTTAATCAACATCATATCATCAGGCATAAGTTATTAGAACCGATGCTCAAAATGGGCCGAAAAAGTGACTATGTATTTAACCCAAAATAAGCGTCGGGGCAACTTAAAACATAATAGCGGGTTTAAACTATAAATCGTGACGAGATAGTTCTGTTAGATTATAATAATGATCTTCTGTTAGATTATAATATTGTAAAAAGAAAATTATTTCGGGATCTGAAAGATGTGAAATGTAATCCTCGGAGACGAAGGTTCCAAGTATAGCTGCGGTTCAAAAATTAGTAATAAAATAAAAAATAATTTAATTAGAGGTTTCTGACTAAACTGAATAAATGTTTGAAATTATCCGTATGTCTTCGAAGAAAAGTTTTGAAAGCTGTGTCTTTCATCTAAAGCCATGGAATAATACATAAAATAACTAATCGGTTCCATCATTTCTTTTCACAGATAAAAAGTGAAAGAAGTTTTAAAGAAATGGAATGACGTGCTTCTGATAACATAAGAAGAAATTTATATCGATGTTTGTAAATTACGAGTAAATTGTGACTTATATTTGCAATGCTGAGCTGAAGTCATTAAATTTATAAAGTATCCATAATCACTAAAAATTTGACTGTTTGCAATTTATTCTTAACTTTACCAAAAAATAAAATAATCATGCAATGGTTAGTTCCCTTCTTAAACGTATCTAAAATAGGTCTGAGAACAATTGAGGCTTTTCAAGCATCACATTTCTGGCATAGGATGTTCTGCTCGAAACGAAATACGAGTAATTCATTTCCAGAAAAAAGAGAAATTAACATTTAATGACAATCAAGTAGAATGAACTTTCTCTCTGGGTTAAAAATAAATTCTACCAGATTTTAAAACATGCGGTGTTGATCTTCAATAATATTGTGCAGATAATAATAAAAAACCTATATCTCGACCGAAATTCGCGCTTTAAATGAATACAATAACATGCAAAAATCATACAGAAAAGAGGAAAAGATTACATTTGAGGCTATTTCACCAATTTGTGCAACCGTAAACATCAGAATGTGAGAGTGAGAGACGCTAACATATGTAAAAGTTAGGCTTGTTTAAGGGAAAAATATATTTTCAAATAGGACGTTAACTTCAGTAAAGAAAAGACGTCAATTCATCAAAAGTAAATGTCAGTTTTACTTATTTCACCTTTAGGTCACTTGTCTTTGGGTCACATAAGTTATGAATAATTCAAGCTCATTTAAAATATTGCCTAAAAATGGGGGATAATTGAATAAACTTTGAGATAATTTGAATAAATATTTCAATGAATTCGTATTCTTGATTATTCAAGAATTAGAATAAATTTTTTCCTCATTATTTTGAAAAGTAGTGACTTTTGAGTTCATTAAAACATACTTTTAAGGATAACATTTTTTACCTCTCGAAAATAACGGAACGTTTTCCATTCGTTTTCTCGGTTGTGAGCCGTATACAGCCCCATCACCGAGTGAAAACCCTTTTTTCAAAAAATAAAATAGTTTTGCCTTAAATATAATAGCTGACATACGGCAGCAATGAAATTTGAAATGCACTCTCCTTTCGCAAGTTTAATTATGAACATTATAAAGCATAATTCAAAGTATCAATAACTTGAAAACCCTATCTTGATTTTAAGGAAACTGGTTTTATTCTGTAGCTATTCAATTCATGAGTACCGTATTCTTATAAACTTCGCGCCGTTTTGGCTGCACTGAGTTATAGACCACGAACTCAGAGTATTAATGCTGTACGGATGAATACAGTCACTCTCTATGCGAGAAGCCAAAAGAGCAAAAATGAAAACATTACATGTATATGCCATAAATAAGTCCGCAAAAGACAACAGACACTTCCCGAATAAATGATACTTCATTCCATTTCATCTAAACGAAGGTGGAATAATTTACTCGCTCAGAATCGAGTGAGAGAAAAAAAATCCTGTATTCGATTCCTGCCCTGGGGACTTTAACTATGCATTTATCGAAGCAATCGGAGAAGAGTATTCATCAGTGAAGAAAAAATAATCCAATCTTAGTTGATGATCCTCCTTAAAGTGCATTTTCCAGTATTACAATGGAATGTTATTTCTGCAAGGCACAAGATGATGCGAAAGATGCTGCAACAGTTTTTGATTCTTTTTTTTCTTTTTCTTTTTTTTTTAATCCCGAGCCTGCGATAGGAAAACTAAATGTGTAATTTGGAGAGAGATTACGGATTTGAGCCCAGATATATGTACATATATATAGGCTACAGATGACATGAGAGATAATTTTTACGCTGTTTTAATTTATTTGCCAGAAAAATAAATGTCTTTAATTACAATGGTTTTCGTGACATCCTTGGATAAATTTATGTTTTTACGTAGAAGTTTTATAACATGCTACTTTTCTTCGCCTTAGTGCATACATATAAAAAAAATTATAATGCTATAGCTGACGAATGATAGGTATCGCGCGCTGCCATTAACAGTTGATACAGTGGGAAATATTCTATCTCTGAAGTGATTACTGGGTCTAAAATGTATGCGCAAAAAACAGCAAAAAGTTCATTTATGAGGGTTGATGTGCTTCGTTCAAATACGCTTATTTCTAGAGCTATGACCTCATTATACATTATTCTGAGGTAAAATTGTTGATGGTAGTATTACCACTCAAATGATTTCTATGTCAATTGTTGCCACTTTTTAAAGAGTTGAGAGCAAGGTCATTATTAAGGAAACACACCACAAATACACTAGTGATTTGCATTAAGTGTTTGCTGACTGAAGGAGGACTATACATATTCTTTGAAATGTAGCCACCACTTTTGCGGTCTATTATAAGATTTTTATAAAGATGTTAGTTACATTTGTAATATGTTCAACCAGCAGTTCAATGTACGGGAGATTCTGTGTGTATGCATGGTATCTCTCTAATCATCTTCAAGCGATCAGAATTTAGTTTTGCAAATTAGCTGTTGAAGTCCCATTGGAAACACAGGCTTCCTAACAACAGTCATTCCATCCCTCCATCTAAATCAGCATTATTTTTTGACCTCCAATTCGAATTCGTACTCCAGGAATGAATATCTGTTCCTGGCGTGGGCCAAGAGATGGTCAGGTTTCTGAAGGTCAAACATTTTTTTTTTTTTCCATCAGAGTGGGTTCGCCGAAATATTTGTTTTCCTACAGGGTCGAAAACCGAAATATAGTGAATTGCAGAACATTAGAATGGTATATTATCTACGCTATCCAATAGCGCATAAGTGTATTTAGTAAAACACACAAAAAAGTGATTCTCTCTACGAATTTGCAAAACAGATCACCATATACATCGATGATTTAAATTTAATATACCTGTGTTTCATTTACGCATTCCCACAATTATTGATATTCAAGATTTAAGAAGTCCTGATGACATCAGGTTATAAAATATAGGTATGCTATAAAACAACGCTTCGTTCCAAGCAATTTATTTTTAGAACCCCGATATCACTGATGTTAATTAATCATGATCAGTACTTTCACAAAATAAATTACCTTAACAAGAACATGTCTTTTTTATAGAGAAATGAAAGTGTTATTTATAACTTAGAATTTAGAGCTTCTGAAATTTTAACTAAAGCTAATATGAGATAAAATCCCACTTCACTTACATGTGTTTAACTTTTTTTTCTAATGTATGGTACTTATTCTTTGACAAATGCATTGTGGTTTGCACTATCTTAAAATAACTATAACGACCAGAAAGTTCTTTCTGTGGATGGCTGTCAGATATAATAACTGCATACAATTAATCGGACTATAAATAATCAACAAACTTAAAATATTTGTCTTGAACAATTCAAACACCGACAAAGTTAACATAATCCAAACATTTGACATTCATTGCAAAAGTAGTAAAATTAACGTTTTTTGGAGACAGCAAAATTTTTAAATAAAGTAATCTCAGCTAATACCTACTAATAAACATCGAAAACAAACTTCTACTCAGCTTTAAGTTATGTACACAGATGACATCCGATAAGGGTTAAAATATATCTAATTTCAAAAAACAACAGTTGCTAAATCGTACAAGCAGCAAACAGCTTTTAACAAACTGAAAGTGGAGCAAGTGCAGAATGCGATTTCCCAGTCGAAAATATATTCGAGCCTCTACACATCCTATCTGTTGTTCCATTATTTCCATGCATTATCGTTCGACGAGACACCTGATTGACACGTTCACTCTATTAACCAAGATATGAATAGGGACAACGTGGATGTATTATCTTATCTCCGCGTGTGCACGCCGGGAGACGATTAGGGTGTCAGCATTCCTAACCGTCTTTCTTGATCCCATATTTTCTTTTCTTTTAAACGGCTTTATTAGTTTGAAAGGTAGCGGGGGTTAGGGGCACCTTAAAGCCGCGATAGTTTAAGATACGTGATTGTCAGGCTTCCTTAATCTCTGCTCTTAACACTGATGACCATCTAAAACAGGATAGAAAATTAAAACAATACATTGTACTGCAACAGTTTTATAAATTACCTTCTTACAATATAGTTAAATATCCTTGTCTAATATGCAGGCACGCATACACATAGTAGAGGAATCCATGTAAAGTTTTTGAACAGCAGTAAAATTATAAGTGTGCGATACATAGTTACATACATAGCAGTGCAGTACATAAGAGCTTTATATGATAAGCTTTATTAATTTTGGCATGGCTTAGAAAATGCAAATATTCAAAAGAATGCCAATTTAATTATTTGTGGCACACTTTCAATCCATGAAAGCCGGTCTACTAAGTATAAATTTATTTTTCTTGCATTATTATTAAAACATTTCTCATTGACAGGATGGCCGTGCCATTTGATATAATCACTGCTTGATAAAATCAACTAGGTAATACTTCACGTAGACTCGACAATATTTAAAGGGATCAGGAAAAGAATATTTTCTTTTTTATTTACACACATCTTGTAGTGATTTTTTTCTACAAAACTTCTCATTCTATAAAGATCATTATGCATATAAAAAAATTCTTCATTTGAAATTTTTTTTAAATGATTAGAAAATTTAAAATTCAAAACATGTGAATTTTTTTAATATCTGCTTCAACAGCTCTATTTGCTCATTCTTCTTCCACTTTTGTACGAAAGAAAAATTTTAAAACACTTAGACGGCAGCATATATATTAAAAAAAATGAATTATAAAGTGATCCATTACTTTGGAGGGGAAAAATTCCGGGATAATTTTTGCTTTTCAAGAAAAGTATGTTCTAAATTTTTTCTCCAGATTTAAAAAACTTGAAGGCTATTTTAACAAAAGTAGAGAAAAGGAACTCTGTACGAAATTTCATGAAGAATCCTTACAAGAAACTCTTGACATAAAGGCAAATCTTGAGAAAATCTATTCCGAGAAAAACAGACTTAAAGAGCAGCTCTAACGGAGGGCACGCATAGGCAGTAAAAACACAGAAATGCTATATCTATCTATGTAATCAACCTTGGAAACATGCGAGTGTTATTTAAGTTTTAAAACCCAGTACACCAAAGTTTTACGTTAAAAAAAAAAAAGTTAAAATGTACATTGAGAATCATGTCCCCAAGATCCCATTAAAAGGTCGTAGTACTGGGTCTCCCAACTAGTCCAGTCAAACTAAGAAAAAGACCCATAAACCTGGGCAAAATTGCTTCACAAGCGATTGAAGTGGTATTCAACTCAACAAATGTTTTTTTTTAGCAAATCCAAAATAGGACAAAATCACACCATGGGAAAGTACTGAAAAATCAAATTAAAAATGGCGTCTGTTTTTTTAACTTTTGATTACTTAGTTTGAAGATATTTTGAAACATTTAGGGTAATGAAAGCACAGCCTTTAAATGCCATTGTACATATTTAAACAACATAGAAATTATATTTAAACAACATATTTAATTTAAACAACGTAGAAATAATTTTAAGTATGGCCCGTAAATCGTAACTCTCAAGAGGGTCGATCGTGAAGGGATTTTTGCAGTGGCGTACGCAAGGGGGGGTTGATGGGGGTTATAACCCCCCCCCATTGGTTCTGATTACATATATTATTTAATTAGGTTTACGCTTTGCACTGATTGCTCAAAACTACTCTTTCATAGTAATAGTCCAGTCAAATTTGCTCAAAATGGCGGAGAATCATGCATTAAATGAAGGGGTTGAGATTTTTTCAGGAATGTGTAGGGGTTGGTACCCTGAGCAACGCCTAATAAAGTCCCCTCGATTTCAGGCGCCGGGGGGGGGGGGGGGGTCCAAAGGTCCTTTTTTTAGTTTTTGGCGTTTATCTCGAAAACGGTGCGTAGCACAGGAAATTGTCAAATTTAAAAAATAAAGCTTATAAAATTCCCTTCCGAATGATATATCCATGTTTGTACCCAAGTGTTAACGTTTTCGAGATATGAGCCGTTGAATATGAAAATTTTTCAAAAAAAGTGGTAGCGGTTCAGGTATCTCGTCAAACTTCCTCTTCTAACTCTTTCCCCTTCCATTTCTCAGAAAACTCGTGATATACAAAGTTGTAGAGCGAAAAATTTCCTTCAAAAATTTATATAATTATGCTAATTTATCTTCACCAGGTAAATAGTTAGAGCGTTTTGAATTTTAGGGGTACTTTTCAACATTTTGCTTGTAAAATGCTCGTCACTCAAGTTTCGTTTCCATGGTCTGTAACTCTCTTAATCACTTTGTGTGCTGTTTAATTAGATACGTATAGTATTCATAACCCATATAAACAATAAATTATGTATACCTGTACGTATAATGTATATCTCATAATATACCGAAGAACACTTGTAGTACAAAGGAGGAAGTAAGAAAACAAACCAAAATGTATAAAAGTTGTTCATATAATCAAAAAATGGTTATCAAAAGTAGGTTCAAACAACAGTTACTTACATTAAATATATTATATACAATTTATTTCATCAACTGCTTTCCTATATATTAAAAGCCGTCAATCTGATACTTCGAAAAAAGTTTCAAACAAGTCAAAGTCTTCACTATCATTTTAGCTTCTGTAGAATGTCCGAATTTTCCCGAAATGATTTCCCACCAAAGTGTCATCCCACTACAATGCCACGATCAAAGTCACTAAGCTCCTTTGACTTACTCATCGTCTCACAAACGCATAAATATGACCTGACAAACCACTACCAATACTTTTATAGCTTTCGGTTACGCATCAAATTACGTCACCTGCTAGATCTACTTCTTTAGGGGGGTGTCCGGATACTTTTGGGCCAGATAGTGTATGATGTATTATTGAATATTAATGGATTATATAAATTATTAAATTTACTTAATGGGGTCAGCTGAATAATAAGACCTGAAGATGTTGGGAATAGTAGAGCCTGTCTTCTGTGTTGCCCCGTCCGGCCTTCATGAAAAACACATTCGTGTCTCGTGGGGTGAGTGCCACAAGTAAGACGAGCAGGTCTTACCTATCTACTATCACCACAGTTGAATGAGAGGTGTTTTGCCACTCACCTCTGACAATACTGCAGTCAGCATCTCCTTTGGCTTGTAGCGTACTGGAAGTATGGGGTTAGTTTTCCCAAAATCTCATAGTGCGAGAAACACAGCTGCGTGTTATCGGGGCAGTTTTTGGCCGGTTCCCATCGTTTTTAAACACGTGCAAGAGTTTTGGCCTGAAGATTAATCCCTGGAATGGCGGTTTCCCTAACAAGTGGTGAGGGTAACTGTTTGGAAAACAGAAACTGGTTTATATCACCGTAATAAAGCTGTCTTCTCTTAGCGATAACTTCTTGCGAGTGACATCGGCGGGCGATAAAGTTTCGGCATTAAGAAGAGCTGTCAGTCGATAATCTGCCACCCCCCCCCCCCCGGCTGAAAATCCAGACATCTAGGGAGAGGCCGCACAGAATCCGCCTTGTGTGGACGTGTTTGTTTTAAGCTCCTGTGTTGGGACTGTATAGGTCCGGGAGCGTGCATTGTAGATCTGCACAGAGTTAAATGGAACACCAGAGTAACTGGAACACCAGCCATTGGTGTTCCAGTTCTGTTGACAGTGAAGTATCCACGATCTATAAAATCCTGTTTAAGTTGAAGGTGGCGAGTTGTTAGTCCTAGCATGTGTTGTACATATAGGTGAGTACACTTTCCATAATGAAAATGCCCGCTGGCATGGAAGTAAGGTATCATCAGTTGGGCGCATGTCATATGATCTTTCCAGTTGCGCTGTGCTGCAATGAATTATTTCATCAACACCACCATTTCAAAGTACTGGACCCACAAAGCTTTTGTTGGCGTACTACCTTTGAGACGTGACAATTCGTTGCTCAATTTCCACTGAATGCTGGCAAGAGAGGTATTTGTGGAAATGTGTTGTGGAGTAATTTCTACTGAGGTCTGAAGTAACTGAACTACTTCTTCTTTTTTCATATGGTGTGATATCTAAATTTTTTAAAATGATCTGAGCTAAAATGACACTTCTATACATTTTGGTTTGTTTTCTTACTTCCTCCTTTGTACTACAAGTGTTCTTCTGTATATTATGAGATATACATTATACGTACATGTATACATAATTTATTATTTATATGGGTTATGAATACTATGCGTATCTAATTAAACAGCATACAAAGTGATTATGAGAGTTACAGACCTTGGAAACGAAACTTGAGTGACGAGCATTTTACTAGCAAAATGTTGAAAAGTACCCCTAAACTTCAAAACGCTCTAACTATTTACCCGGTGAAGATAAGTTAGCATAACTATATACATTTTTGAAGGAAATCTATCGTTTTACAACTTTCTCTATCACGAGTTTTCTGAGAAATGGAAGGGGAAAGAGTTAAAAGAGGAAGTTTGACGAGATACCTGAAACGCTACCACATTTTTTTAAAAAAATTTTCATATTCAACGGCTCATATCTCGAAAATGGTAACATTTGTGTAAAAACATGGATATACCATTTGGAAGGGAATTTTATAAGCTGTAATTTTTAAATTTGACAATTTTCTGTGTGACGCACCGTTTTCGAGATAAACGCCGAAAACTGAAAAAAGTGACCTTTGGACCCCCCCCCCCCCCCGGGGGAGCCTGAAATCGAGGGGACTTTATTAGGCGTTGTTCAGGGGACCAACCCCTACACATTCCTGAAAAAATCTCAACCCCTTCATTTAATGCGAAACGGAAACCTAATTTGACTGGACTATAACCCCCCCCTTTGAAAATTTCTGCGTACGCTACTGGATTTTTGGTCACTCACCATGGTTTGTTTATATATATATATATATATATATATATATGTGTGTGTGTGAGTGTGTGTGTGTGTGTGTGTGTGTGAGTGTGTGTGTGTGTGTGTGTGTGTGTGTGTGTGAGTGAGTGAGTGTGTGTGTGTGTGTGTGTGTTTGTTTTATTGGCTCTTTTTAAGCATAAATGGCGATAAGAGGTAGTCATTTGTTGTTTATCTATTAGAAAAGGGAATAACGACCACTCTATTGGGAAAGGTTGGAGAACACTACTCTCACGCATTTTGGATTCGAAGTCGGTACCTCGGCTACAGAAATTTTGAGCACTAGCAAGTTACCGTCCTAGTCCGTCAGTCCACAACTAGGCGGTAAACTATTTAGCATCGCGGAACGATAGTGGGGATGAAAATATGAGACTAAGTTTTTATGTTTGCTCATTTGTATTTATTTATGCAATAAATATTCTAGTAAAAGTAACTTGGAATAAAAAAAAGAAACAAGAGGCTACTTCTGCGAGAAGAGACATTCTGTTTCACTAGCGACATCGTATTTGGAGACACGACCGATGCTAGTTCTGCTAAACTCTAGAGCCAGTGACATTTTCTCACAACTCTTCTTTCTCCGGTCCATCTATCATTCTCGCCGGTTTGGGGCCAAAAAATCCCATTTTCAAATCAGCTGTCACTCTATGCCACTTCACACCGTGATTCATCTTTAGGTTATTCATGAGAGGCTGTGAAAGAATGGTGACCGAGCCCAGCTCAAAAGGATGCGATAAATCGAAAGAGATTTTTTTCCCTCTATATACCACTTTTCTCTTTCCGTCCTGAAGAAATTTTTAACATAATAAAGTGGATCAGAGATCCATCATGCGTTTTATTTTGTGACCATGTTTAGAAAAACTGAATAAAAATTACCATATAATCTACCGTTTTGTTTGAATTTTCATAGAAGACCACATGAATTGTAAATTATGCAACTGACTTAAGGTATCGTTAAACTTTAACAACATGACATCTGACAAAACATCGATTTCCCATTGCTGCAAAAAGTATTAAAACTTTCCTAGAAGCATAGATGCCACTTTTTAACGTTAAATGACAATTATAGAGTTTTTTAGCATTATTTTTGTTTCTCATTTTTATTCATTAGTATTGGTGCTTTTGACTTTTGTTTTCAATGTAATTGTTCCTTTTGTCAGTATTTCGATGTCTCACTTTTTAGATGTTTTTTTAATGTTAAAAAAGTATTAACATATTTATGCATTTTAGGGGGTTACTTAAATATCTTTAATCAGAACAAACTTATGTTAATAATCAGTCATTGTTTGTAGTCATATAGTTATAAATAACTAGCGATGCTTATATTGCGCCGAAAAAAAAAATTCATTGCATACAATGAAGCTAATGAAGTTGGTCAGAATTTGTTGTTATCTTAGACTACATGAAGGTTAAACAAACCATGACCTTTAGTTTAAGGCTGGTCCCAAACGGCTATAGAAACCTGTGCTAGTAGAGGGGTCCGCACCCGCAGACTCTGATACCAAATGCCAGAACCTTGAACTATTCAACCATTGTTCTGTTCCAAAAATAATGATGAATAACGTTAAGTCTGCGAGTGAAACAAACCCAAGGAGATACGGCTCAGTTTGATCTAATTAACATTCGGCAACACAATTCGTAGGCGATGTGCCTATTCTCAAAAAAATTCACCTCTTTCGAGAGGCACCCTTATTTCCTAGTCCTATATTCCTTCCTCTAATAACCACAACCATAACGTTTCGGGGAAACGAATGTTTATATAAAATATGTAATGAAGTTTACATTAAACATGCGGATGTACCTCGCGTAAACATAGCGATTTTGATAGGTGGATCCACGTACGCAGATGTAGACCATGCTAACAGTACTCCTCCCATTCTCTAACCTGCTTGTGATAAGAGCGACAGAGAATATCAGGAGAAAAATGAGATTGCCGACTTAATAAAACCTATACCCCTAGTCTATTTAAATTAACGGGAAATTTTAGGAGGGGTGAGGGGGGTATGCACACGATCATGTTAAGAATTGTTGAAAAATATCTCGTCACTAAAAGAGATCTGTGACACGGCATTTTATTTTCTTTAATTACAGGAGGGGAAGGGGCATTATTTGGCCATTTTTTTCTCTCATATATATATATTTGAACTTTAAATAAAACAAAATTTCAATATATATATATATATATATATATATATATATTGAAATTTTGTTTTATTTAAAATTCGAAATTTAAATCTGTGTAGATTTTAATATATTTGTTCAACTAGTACTTCTATAAGTGCATTTTTTCATCTTTTGTACTTAGAAAAGGTTTCAAAATAATTTGTCTTCAGAGAGTTTGAAAATTCTATTTATGATATTTTTAATGACTTTGAAGGGGAATTAACTTTTTTTTTCTTTTCAAGAAAAATTTTGCTTTAAGATTTAAAGCAAAAGATATAAATAGGAAAATATTTTCATATTTAGACAGGAAAATATTTTCAGAATTGTTAAACCAAAAGTTTAGAAGACTGGCTGGTGAAAATAAACAAAGGAACGCTGTTCAAAATTTCCAAATGATCTTGCAAGTTATTTTACATAGAGCTCACTCCTTTCAACAACGTCATATCTCAAAAAACAATATTTTTCAGGAGAGTGATTTGAAAGTTTAAAAGTACATTGAAATGTATTGAAAATAAATTTTAATTCTGCTCTCTAGCGGCTAAATATTAAGAAGTAAGATATGACGATCTTGCAGGGATATACTTCTCTTTTAGGGCATTCTGAAAACAAGCATAACTAAAAATCGCCGATTTTTTAGATATGACGTTGTTGAAAGGAGTGAGCGATATATCTTCTTAAAAGATGGCCAGTCGAGAAAAATTCCATTCCGTGATGAATAGATCAAAAATAAAAATGTACAGCAAGTCATGCATTGTTAGAGCATTTAAAATGTATCTGGCAACGCAACTGCTGTAAAAATATGCGTTTTGTATTATTTGATTCTAAAAGGTCTATAGCAGTATTTCCCAACCTTTTTCGAGTCACAACCCCTTTCAATGGTTTCCCTGCATCCTGCCACCCCTCCCTCTCCCACTGTGCTAATTTTCATTGAAAATTCTTTATAAGACATAGAAATAAACTTTAAAATCTGTCATAATTTAATTCCAATTTAATGTTTAATTTAACAAAATGAAATTTGTAAGAAATGGAGAACGTTAAAAAACATTTATCCCTCAGTCAAAGATGTGTGAAAGCAAGAGCAGAACAGAACCGTAAGAAAAGTAATGTACCTACCATATTAATTCAGAATCCTGTAACAATAAAAATAGAAAAACTCTTATCTAAATAAGATTTCTTTATTCCGTTGGGGCCAAAAGTGATAGCACAGACTGATAAAGGCATTACCGCCAAATAAAGGCGGTCGATTTCGAACGAACTGAGTTTGCGCTTTGAATGAGACTTTTTCCTTGAAAAAACACCACTGCCCTACAGTTTCATAGTAAATAAATATTGACAAATTTTTTGGGTGAAATTCTCTAAAAAGTTATTTTAATTGATTAAAATTGTGACGACAACCCCCACCCTACCTCAGAAAACGCTTCGCGAGCAACAGGTTGGGAACCCCTGGCTCTGTAGCATAAGCTGAGCGAAGATAATAAATATGGGATTTTTTTTTTCTCTCGGAAGATTGTGTTTTGAACCCCCTAAAAATCTGACAACTTCTCGGCGACTTTTCTGCTTGTGTCGACTGATAAGTAGATCCTGCAGGCGCGATATCTGTCCACCGCCGGCGCCGTGCAAAAGCAGCATCTGATCTCGAGTTTGAGAGTCTGAAGGGGAAAAAAACTTCCTCATCTCAAGGTATCATTGCAACGATTTAGAGCAAGAGCGTATTCAGGAAGAAGGTAGACAATTGAAAAAGCAGTTAATGGCAAAATGATTGCATCTAATCTATAACAGATTTAAAGGGAGAAAAAGTAAGACTCGGGTAGCGAAAACTTGAAAAATAAAAACTAAATTTCATCAGTGCTTAAAAATAAAGAAAAGCTTGATTTCAGTAACAGTATTGTTTTACTCTGCTAAAGAGCATTTCGAAAAGGCACTTAATAGATTTTTGATATCAGTCAACTAATTCAAGCAATGTCACACTCGAACAAATATTTTACAAACCATGATTGCTTTACCATGATTTTTTTATATAGGAAGAGGGAAAATATACTCTCCATCAATTCATAAATTCATGACTGCAGTTTTATTTAATCTGTATTAGTTAAGAAAGGTGCATCACGGACTTCTTTTCCCCCAAATATTCCAAAGATCCAAACTGAAGAGTAAAAAGTAGGTTGCAATTTGTAGTCCATAATAATAAAAAAAATCTGTTATCAAACACTATTTTTTTAATTTCCAGAATTCCTCTGCAATTAATGTTTGATTTGAAGACCTCGTGTATTGATCTGAAACATTTAAATGAGCTACGAAATCTGAAAGAGTAGATAAATTAGATACAATAAAGAACAATGGTACCATAGAAGGCTCTAAAACGGAGGACGAAAAGTAAATTAAAAATTTTAACAACGGCAAACAATTTGCATCGCTTTTTACACACATAAAAAATCTTGGATACAAAAAGGAGAGACTTTTTTTAATTAAAATAGTTAGAATTCAACAGGGAAAAAAATTGGAAGGGAGGGGAATCAATATTTATATCCTGTAATGTTAGACTAAAAAATAATCATGTTTACATGTTAAGAGAGGGTTGTCTAAGACTGAATATAAGGCATAGGCGGAATTTAATACAAATATTAATATACATCTCGAATATTAGATATAAGAGTTACATCCTCTACATAACAGAAAAAAATAAATTTGCTGAATAGCAATAAATTTGGTAATGGTTTGGTTTAGAGTACTATGGTCAATTTTTGCTGCACAAGGGTTTAAACCGGGACCTAAAATATTTGCATGAGTGTAGTATCTACATAACGAAATGCCATACAATGAAACTTTGCGCAGTGTCCCTGCTTTGACAGATATTTACAGACAAATAAAGCCCCGTGTAACTAATAAATATTCCATACAACGTTTTTTCGCTACAGAAACATTCGGTAAGATTCAATGGGAATTAGCATATCAAGAAAGTGTTTTTAGACGTTCAAGTGCATTACTCTTCACAAATGCATAGAAAACTGTATAAAAAGCGCCTTTTTCAGAAACCTGTACAGAGTTTTTAAAAAAATGTTAATTCTAAAGTTTAAAAATGCGTATGGTGTGGAAAATTTAAGAATCTTTACAACCTGTTGGTGAGTTTGAAATTTCGGAAAAACCTCTTAATCCTCACGTTAGTGTTTCCTATTTTCTTTTCCCGTATATTTTTTAAAGGAATGAATATAACGCATTCCATGAGATGGAAGTTTTGTTCATGAAATTTTTTATTTAATCAATATTGTCTCGTTAGTCAGACACTCGACATCGATTATTCCAAATGAATGTACTGGAGCAATCGATATTTCAGTACTCTTTAAACAGTAATTTTGTAGTCTTTCAAACTTTTCATTTTCGAAAGCATTACTTCTTAATTCCTGTTTAACGCATCTTTTTTGTGGCGAAGTTTAGTAGGATATATGAGTCATTCACAAGCCATATCGGTCCACTTTTGAAAGGTCAGCTTTTTAAAATTTTTGAAATTTTAGTGTCGAAGCACTTGATAGACTCCGAACTTTTTACATTCATAACAATTTTCCCAAATGATAAGGATGAACACCACTCAATGGCAAAATTTAATTTTTTTTTTTTTTTTTTTTTTTTTGAGAGGGGAGGTCATCGAATAAGCAACTTTTTTCTGAAGCCAATCCAGTTAAGTCCATACTCTAACGTAAATTGTTGCAATAATGCCATTAAAGCGCAGAAGGAAGTACTTGGTGATAACGGTCAATCGTTTAGTGTTGTTTCATCCCCAAAAAAGTTAAATAAATGAGTCAATTACAGCCTAACTTCTGTAGAAGTAAGTACTTGTGAATTGTCAAACAATTTTTTCAATTATTTTTTCAGGAGTAAAAATTTTATTTACTACTGAAAATTTAATAAGACTGAATTGGGTGTTATTACTTTTCTTCACTTGCCGAAGTCCCTTCGTCGAACAAAAATTGTAATAATTATAGAGATTACCCCAAGGATATTCTATCTTATAGACTTGATATGTCGTCAGATAAAAGCACCATCTGTAATAATACATTCTTCAATGTTTATTTGAATCTATATTTTCAGAGGAATTTTAAAAAAACAGTGTATATTATTTTATCACTTTTCTCCGTATCACTTTTAAATGTATATTATTTTATCATTGTTCTCCTTTTTGTTTTATGGACTTAACCGATTTGGCAAATGACCGGCTCATACAAATACTATGTGTTTATACATAAATATATAGAGATACTTATACATACATACGCTTGTTCTAATATACATGTAAATAAACCGCAGCGTATAACAAGCGAAAAGCCTTCTGCACACACAGCTTTAGTTAATTTCATTCATTTAGTCTCAGCTTCCCACAAGATAAACACGCTTTAAAGATCCATTTCCATAGCAACCTTGAAAACTGTTTGTTACCCGCGGTGCTCGATATTGCGTACCCGTAAAAAACACCTGCTGAAACCTAACGATCCATTCACGAAATAAGGGCTCGCATTCTTTTAATATCGGACTACGAAACGCTTAGTACACACATTCAGATTATCATTCTTTGAATATATTGCAGACCGGAGCTCGTAACAAAACAGAGGATTTCAGTTACACTTGGCTTAAGTCATTCATCACGGTTTAAAAGATTGATATTGATTTTATAAGAAACGCGTTGGTCAAAAGATATGCATCGACCTTGGCATGTTGCAATCGGGTGAGGAAGAGATTTACAATGCAACAAACCCTGCAAGTGTGATCGTTTTATTAAATGATGCAAGGAAGGCGATGCAAATCGAGTAGCACGACTTCTTAAGCTTTCTTCAGCCAGACATCCAAGCATAGCTCCGAGTTCTAGAAGTTCAAAATATAAATTCTAATGTCGGGCCCGAATGATGGAATTTGGAAGATATTTTTTTTTTTTTGTTGCTGTTGTGTGTGTGTCTCTAATTGAATTGAAACACGCTAAACTGAACTCACTGGTAATTAAAGTACGCGGCAAACCGGAAAACTCGGACAATCCATGAACTCTGCCTACCTTAAAAAATAAACCAAGCTATTTTAAATGAAATATGTGTAGTGAATTATAAATAGGTTTTACTTAAAATAATTTAAAACTCACTAAGATAATTAGTTTTTCTCCAGTGGACATTGTCAATAACATTCATCCGTTTAAGAACCATGGTGACATTCATGCGAACATTTTCAACTTTAAAACCTAACAATTTATTTTTGCTATGCTAAGATAGTTGCAAAAATGGATAATTTGCTCTCGGATAATCGATAGTTCAGTTTACTACAATTACTATACTTACTACAATCACTTACTCAGTTTACTACAATTACTTACAAAATACTATTTAAGCTATCCGTGTACCTATGATAATGACTTTTTGAAATACATTGAATTTTGTATGTCTTTATTTTACATTCGTAAACGGAATAAAATTGAGGGAATACACGCGAACTTTCAGCGAGAAAAGCTGAAAACGATAACACGTTGAATTCCTAAAAAGTAACAAATTTTTCAATATTTTTAATGTATATAAATGATAACCACTCCAGAATATTCGCATGCTAACCACTGTCCTTCTGTCTATACATTGTCCTACAGAAAAATATAAAATTCGTTCGCACCTTGTATCAAAGCTCATAAAAAAATAGCTTAACATAAAAAAGGTTAACAATCATATTTTGTTACTCATTTTCATTATTTAAACATCATTTTAAAATCATTAGCTTTAAAACTATACCTTACAAATGTCTTATTCGAAAACGTTTAGAAAAAAGATAAAATATTAATTAAAAACAAATTTACTAAAATATTTCTTGGATAATTCACATTAAATTCATTAAGAAGAAACTCCTAGGTAACTTTCTCAGTAATATGTCCATACAGAACTTTCTGATAACAACCAAAATTCGGATACCCTTGTTACAAACTAACAAAACCAAGTAAAGGGGAAAACACCATAAAATATACATTGTAATATAACGAAATTATTCGAATCGTTAAAATTGTAGTTCGAATGCTATTTTTCTGTTGATAACGATTTTATACCTGTCAATTTTTAAATGGTTATCGTATTGTTTTGGAGAGTTTATACCATATTCGTAATTATACCTAAACTTGTTAAATACTAGGGATACTATTTTGATCCTGCCAAAAAAATTATGGCATTGGAGTACAGTTTTTGTATATTGCTTAATTAGTTTGGTAAAAATAAATATTCAGGTCCTCCCTAAAAAAAAAACAAAAAAAAACAAAAAAAAAAAAAAAAACAGGGGCAGATTCCTGGCGTGGACGATAAAAAATTTTTATGGTGTAGCTTTCTTTAGTATTAAAACAACTCTCTAGAAGTTCCACATTAGCTAGCGTGTCGGCTCTTTCGTTTTTTTTCCCCAAAACAGTAACAAATCCTTTCATCCATAAAAGGTAAATATGGTACGATTTTTTTTGATTTTTTTTATGAATTTTACTTTTTAGTTCTATGATCAAAGATATTCTGATTAAAGCGTCAATAAGTTTAGTTTAATTTAGTTTGGAGCGCTACGGTCAATTTTATGCTACACGAGGGCTATTTAGACCGGGACTTACTGCTTAAAGCCGATTCCGAAAGGCTTCAACTGTCCATGCCAAGAGTGGGACTGAACCAACACCGACTCAAATTAGTTTGCCAAGTCTCGGCGCAAAGTTGAGATTAGAGGCTGACGTCACAACCCTCGGTCATAGCAAATCGCCATTCGAGTTGACACCGTTCTGTATTAACTTGCTGTATGCACAGTGAAACGCGTGCTGTAGCATGGAATTTGTGTTTAAGTCGGTGTTGACTGAACCCACAGACTCTGGTTCCAAATGCCAGCGCCCTAGCCATTCGGTCATCGTCCGGCCTAAATATCAATAAGAAACTCTCATTCCCATAATAATTCAAAATAATTGCTTTTATTATTAACGCTGAAGTTATTGAATGATTGATTAGTACATTTAACCACTAAGAAAAGTACATGGGGAAAATTCATATAGTTCGGCGAACAAAAAGATCATGTGCGCACTACAGTCGAATACATATTTCTTTATATAAATACTTATGTTTAAAACCGTATTTGACAGATGACTATTATCGTTCTTAAACAAGCGTGAAATTATTTCGCTTCGATATTTTCAGGGACGTTCTTAATTTTTTCTTCAAAATAGTCATCGTTCGCAAAAGAAAAAAAAATCTAGAAATCTGCTGAGTATTTACAAGGAAGATCGCGTAGTCAGATCGCCTGTAGACGTTGCGATGTGATTTCGGATGGGAACTTCCTTTCGCTGACTCATATTTGCATGTTTCACTCCCATGAGCTATACGGTTTCTGGCTATCAAACAAGTTTCCGATCTGAATTTGCAAAGTCTTTATAAATCAAGGATTTCGAATCTGCGGAATTGTAAAAGATATTGGGTTCGTTTGGAGTTGATGCAATCGGGAGGGGGGAAAATTCATCATACAGTTTTTATTTTTTCGCCAACTTTCCCTATCACACTTTAGACTAGATAAAACTATTTAAAAGTCGTTTGAAAACAGATAAGAATCTTTAAATCATAGGTATCCAACCTTTTAGCTTGCATAGGCCACACTTAGAGAAGAGGAATTGCCTTGGGCAGCATAGTATATAAATCAATGGCGGCTCCAGGGGAGGGGGCAGTACGGACAATTGCCCCCCCCCCCCCAAAAAAAAAGGCCCGGCGTAAAAAAAAAAAAAAAAGTCTTTTTTTTCATAGCCTAAAATTATATAATCGTAGACCTAATACTAAATGAGTTTAAATTTAAAATGAGACGATTTTTATTTCTTATATATATATACAGTGGCTCCCAAAAGTGTTCGTACACTTAAGATTTTCAATGAAATAGGGGTCTATCCATTAATTAAAATGAATATTTCAGAATGGGTATTTAATAATAAGATCTATAACCTATTCTTAACAAAACTACATGAAACATTTTGAAAACATAGTAAAACTTATTTTTAAGAAATCAGTAATCAAAAAGTAACAAAAACTTTATCTCACAAAAGTCATCGTACACTGATATATTTTCGGATAAATTCATAATTAAAATTATCGTCTGGCGCTTTATTTGTATTTTTGAATTGTGGTGGCATTTAAAATATCGTTTGGCTTTAATTTTTGTTTGCCTACTCCGTAATATTCTATTTATTATTTAAAAATGGCTCGTAGTCGTAAAGAAACAACAAACAGCATTCGAAATTTGATTATTTTTCATCATATTAGTGGTAAATCAGTTCGAAATATTGCTAAATTACTTAATTTATCCAATTCTACTGTGCAGTATGTGATAAAACGCTTTAAAGAAGAAAATCGGATCGAAAACAAGGTAAGAAATGGTCGTCCGGCAAAGTTAACAAAACGTGATCAGAGATTTATAATTAGAAAATGTGTGAAAAATCCACGTTTGAGTGCTGTAAAAGTTTCTGCAGAATTTAATGAAACATTCTCTACTTCAATTTCACCTAAAACTGTTCGACGAGTTCTCAGAGCAGCTGGATTACATAGGCGTTCTGCCCGTAGATAATTTTTTTGTGAGTGATAAAAACAGAAAGCTTAGGCTTTCCTTCGCACTATCAATGATAAATAATCCCCTAAACGTATTGGAATAATGTCGTATTTGCCAATGAAAGCAAGTTTAACATTTTTGGTTCCGATGAGCATACAATTGTATGGAGAAGAAAAAATGAGGAACTTAATCCCAAGAACTTAGTACGAACAGTTAAGCACGGCGGTGGAGGTGTCCTTGTGTGGAGGTGCATGTCAGCATCAGGACTAGGTAATTTGGTATTTATTAATGGCATAATAAATCATGCTGTTTATATAAGTATTTTAAGAGACAATTTAAAATTATCAGCCCAAAATTTGGGTATCGGAAACAACTTTGTTTTTTATCAAGATAACGATCCTAAGCACACGGCTCTCAACATTCGCCTCTGTTGTCTCTATAATTATCCACAAGTTTTGAAAACACCACCTCAATAGCCAGATTTAAACCCAGTAGAACATATTTGGAGAGAACTGGAGTTTCGAGTACGAAAATACGACATTCACACAAAAAGCGAACTAAAATCAATTATGATGGAAGAATGGAGGAAAATTGATGCAGAAATTACAAAAGAACTAGTACAATCTATTCCCAGACGTTTAAAAGCTGTTGTGGATGCTGAAAGATATCCTACTAAATATTAATTTAATGAAAAATTTAAATATTTACTAATGTGTAGAGATTTTTTACAAGTGTACGATGACTTTTGTGAGATAAAGTTTGTTACTTTTTGATTATTGGTCTCTTAAAAATAAAGTTTTACTATGTTTTTAAAATATTTCATGTAGTTTTGTTAATAGATTATAGATCTTATCATTAAATACCCATTCTGAAATATTCATTTCAGTTAGTGGATAGACCCCTATTTCATTGAAAATCGTAAGTGTACGAACACTTTTGGGAGCCACTGTATATATATATATATATATATATTATATATATCCCTAAAAGCCGTTGTTGCCCCCCCCCAAAAAAAAAAAAGAAAACTCTGGACTGGAGCCGCCCCTGATATAAATATATACACTAAGTGTATATAAACAACAAATTTTCCGTTAACAGAAAAATTACGATAATATTAAAAAATGATGTAACAAACACAAAATTAATGGGACATTTGTCCATGTTTTTGTGAAACTAATGCATCAATATCTGAATCGATATAGGTGATGACAATTCTTGGTGAGTTTTAAAAATGCTTATCAGAAATTTTCCATCTAATATTACTCTTCGTGTGCTTCATCTTTGAAAATAGCTGTTTTCAAATGTAGACAAAACAGAGATGACATGAATAAGATGATTGGAGAAAGAGGGATATTTTTCTATGGAAAGACTGGTTTGGGATCTTGTGGGATCGCATCATTAGCTATCAAGGGCCGCATGGGAGTTGTACATATATGCTTTAAACAATAGATTACAATGGTATAAATTACAGTATATGCTTGTAACGTTTTTAAAAGGCAGACCTGGGCTAAATTAATTTTACTCGCAACACAAAGCATCATAAACACAGGGACTTAAAGATAGTTTGATGTTTAGTAGAATCTGTCAAAGTAATATCTGATATCGTTTATCTTTTCTTTTGACAAATTCAACGATTGCGATGAATGTTTTCTCCCATCTTCACTCGCAAATCTATCTGCAAATCCTTCGAAGATCCCTTAAGAAAGGGTCAACTTTCATTCTCAAATCTAGATTAATATATTTTTGAACTTACCATAAACTTTCAAAATAATAGTATCGCGCATCTGTCGGACATCAGATATCTAGATTGTTAAGCAATTTACAAATTTATCTGAGCGTCGAATCAATATTATTCAAAACAATCGTAGCTATCTTATTTCCACAATCTGCCCTAATATCTACATATAAAAATCCCGATGAATCTCAATGTCACAAAAAACTAAGATCCTGCCTCTACTCAAAATTAATACTAAGGAATAATCTTAAAACTATTACCACTACTACGCAAAGTTTCGAGAGTCAACGTGGTTTAGAGGAAACAAATAAGGTTTAGAGGAAACAAAGTTGTCTACTGTAGTCTGTATTAATCCAAACAAATGTGATACACAACACTTTGATTAAAAAAAAAGAGGTTAAAAACTCAAACTGCAGAGAATAGCAGCTGGTTTTCCCTTTCGCATCAGTGTCGACTAATTAAACTCAAAATGAATTCTGATGAGGAAGAAGATCGCAGATCTTATCAACATGCTAATTTTCATTTTCGTCCGACGGTTATCTAGGTATTAAGCGATTTTTGAAAAAAAAAATAGATAAAATTTAAGCTATACCTTAAACAGGCTTGCATCCTCATTTTTAATTTTTTCTGTTTTCTCTGCCATTTAGTATCATTTGTTATTTCATATCAGTTTCGGCAGCCTAATGCTAAAAAAATCTGAAAAAACGGCAGTTTGATAGTTTACGTTTTATATATATATATATATATATATATATATATATATATATATATATATATATATATATATATATATATATATATATATATATATATAGCTGTGTGCATGCGTGTAAGTAAATACATATATCTGCATGCAGATTCTTAGAGGAGGTAAAAAATATAGAATTTCAGTGTACATAATGTTGTTACGACCGTTTGCTAGGACCAGAAGTCGAACCCAGACCACTAGAATTTGAAGCCAACATTTTAACGTCTTGATCATCCCGGCGATGTGAGATATACTGCAAATTCCATTCTCCCAATGCTTTAATTTTTTGCTCTAAATCGACTCTTTAGGGCTTATAATTAACAATATTTTGTATAAATTATTGGAAATAAACGATAAAAAATAAGTCCGAATTCCTAAACGGTTAAAGCACTGTAACACTCTTAGCATTAAACATGTCGAACTTCACACCACTTTCAACGACCGTGTTTAATATCTGCGAACTCCAAATACTTTGATACAGGTTTCATTTACAAAATAATTTTATTACATACCTTTAAACTAATATTTTAGTCGAATAATTCTAAAGCTGACTTCCACTACCCAATTAAACCACATTATACATGAATACATTTTACGTATTATGTTATCAGTTTTGTGACTGCCAATTCATTTATTATCTAAAAAGCAGAGCACTTCATTTTTGTACATTTAACACAATGTTTTAATATTATCAATAAACAGCCGTGCTTCAGCATGTTTTTTTTCCTCAAGAAGTCAAAAACGATCACGAGCATCCCGAAAAAGAAATCAATTCTTTGCAGGCCCGCGAACAGGTGGTTCTTTTGTTAGTTAGCAGAGAGTGGGTCAGGAAACACAAAAGTTCTAATCTGGATATCTGCGATACCGCTAATAGCGTGTTTAATGACCATATCGATGGGTATCGCATCACGATAATTAACTCAAGAAGAACCGCTTCCTGAAACCGATCCATGTTGGCACGAGATGCACGGAAGAATTAGAGTCAATTAGAAAGGAAATGATTGTATAACAGTGTCTCTGATCTTGAAACGGCTTGAAAGAGAGACGAGATACTTCGGACTGTAACTCTTTGTTGTAAGGCATCCGCTGCACTGGACAAAGTTTCAGAATTTTTCAAAACATATCTATGACACTAGAGACTTTTTTATATTCATTATCTATGATACAATAAGCAAATTTTCTTAGATTTTTAACTTGCAATTACTGCATAGTAACTATGTAGCCTCTTCTGGAACAGAGTTATCGAGACAAAAATGAGATAAATTTCACGTTTTAATATGACCCTTTCAAAATGTTACAAACGCGTAAAAAAAATGAAATTTCTTTACTTTTAATCATACTTTCGAGATTACAAACTGTATCAACATATGTATATTTAATTCGAAACAGCTTTTCTTTCTTTCTTTCTTTCTTGTTGCGTTTTGAGTTGTTTTACTTTTGTCCGCTGCAGTGGACACCACGCATAGGAAGAACAACGGTTGCTTATTATCCTTTGTGATTCAAACGAGTTAATAGTTTTCGGTCAAAATATAATTTTTAGGAATAACTTTTTCAAGATAGTTTTCAGACCCTTATTTTACGTTCATTTTCTCTCTATCACTTCTATAGTGGTAAATGTGTAAAAAGAGAAAGAAATGTTTTAATCTGTTGTTGTTTGCCAATCCGGAGCTCTTGTCTATTAAGACAATCGCACTTGTCCGAGAGAATCGTTGGTTGCCTTCAATAAGAGCAGTGGCGCATCCAGGGGATGGGCCAAGGGGCCCTGCCCCCCACCCCACACCCCAAAAAAAAGAAATAGAAATTGCATTATGAATATTGAATTTGCATTATAAATATTTTTATCCGTTCAACTCGGCCCCCTCCAAGATTAAATCCTGAGTGCGCCACTGAATGAGGGCACCCGTATAGGTGAACCAATACCACCCCCTGGTGCCACCTTAATTTTGACCAAGCACCCCCAGGGGCACTATCTAGGGGGCCCTACCTTCTTAATGTTTTAATCATTACTGTTATTTTTTAATTTTTTTTCTGACGTTTCAAATTTCTTTTTTTAATTGTGTCGGATTTTTTTCTAACCCTTGAAATTCAAAAGTAATATTTCCAGTACTGTTTAAATTTTCCCATGTTGTATTAAAATAAATTTTTGATTTTTAATATTGTTAGAAACCCAAAACTGACGAAAAAACGTTTATTTGATGCAAGAGGACATGGATGAAATAAATATTTATTCCCTTTCGGCAGGGAAGTAAAAGTTAAAAACGAAGATTATTTAATTTTTCAGATGTTGAACAGTGATTAGGAATGCTATGATAAGCATCATCCAACATCTGAAAGTGGATCAAAACAAACTCAACCGTCAAATTCAGTATCAACTGGATAAAAAAAACAGCTTCAAACACAACTAAAGGAGGAACAAAAAGAATCCCGATGCATCTAGGAGGAAAAATTAGCCACTTTTAGAGAATAATACACGAATAAAAATTACACGAAAATTCTCACCCAGAAACTTGTGGCACTGAATCTGAAATTTAAATTTAAATTTAAATATTTAAATCAATTAAATATAGTTAGAAAACCGTTCAAGTAATAATAATAATTACTATTATACTAATAATATTCATAGAAGTGAGATGTTGAAACCTGATAGCAAAAAATACAGATTTAAGCATTCAGCCTCAATTTATTAGAGCATATATGAAAAAAAATTCATTTGGGAGGAAGATAATTTTACATTTATCTTAGAAATTTGTGGTCACCAGTAAAATCTATGACGCCGAATGTTGCCTGCTGCCGCAGTATTCCAAATGTACAGCTTCACTGCAGTAGGTATATAATTAAAAAAAAAAAGTAATAACTTGCTCCATAGAAAATTCATTTATCCGTATACTTATCCATTATTTTCCATATAGGAAAAAAATTGTTTACCCTATAATTTGCATTTAGCTCCTACATAAAAAAAAAGATTAAACTCAAAATATTTTCAACGCAGTCCCTTAACTGAAAATAGGCTTGGTTTAATTTTAGCGATAAAACGTATAGGCGATCTGTCTGACCCCATTTCCCGATCTCTTTTTTCTGCAAAATGACTAAAATGTCGAGAATTCAAACATTCAAAGCAAAATTTTTCGATCATTGTTATTATACACTGAAGCAAATTCATAAGGAAACAAACTAATATTTAACACACTTTCACTGCAAAGTCGTATCTAAAATAATTTTTCTCGGTTCAAGATATTTTAAAATAATCAAAATATTTTAATCAAGATATTTTAAAGTATCAAAATACATGAACTATAAACCAATAATTTCAAGGCTTTGAAAGCTCGAGAACCATTCTTTAAATTAAACTGTTCAGAGGACCACTACTTGCAATTGTTAGTGTTTGTTAACCGTTAATAAATAAAGTAATAAACTTTATATTTGGATTAAAAAAACCTGTCATTACTCCATAACTTTATAATTGCAAATCAAATTTCACAATATCAGAATCCGTCGATTAAAAAATATGTCTTTGAAAGTGTCTATTACAGAGGTGGGGAACGCGCGGCCTCCGTGATCTTCCTGTGCGGCTTCATAAAAGCTAGCACTTGTATCAATTAATACTTAATTTTATAGATTACAACAATTTGCAAATCAATGGAATTAAATAAAGAACGGCATGAAAGTATGTATGCAGGCTTCGCGTTACGAAGCTTGATCCAAATATTCAATTACTTTCAAGCAAGAAACAAATGCAAATATCTCACTAGCTTAAATTTTCCTTCGGATTTTAAAATTATTTTAGGAATTGTTGCTATGTCAGTTATTTATAATTTAATACTATTATTTTTCTATTGTATTCCTTTATAATGTTAAAATTATTTAAAAATACTTCTACTTTATTATTTTTATTTGAAGAGGTATTTAGATATGTAGTTGTTTATTAAAATTTAAAAATCTGGATGAATATGTAGATATATATATATGTGTGTGTACTTATATAAATAAAAATGCCAACAGTGAAATATAAAAAATTAGTGGTATCTATGAATCTAATAATTTTATTAAAAAAATAATAATTAATGATTAATGTTATAACAAGTTTTTACCCTTATGGGAATACAAAAATATTTTATATTGTAACTTTTTAAGTCAAATAATAAATAAATAAGGACTTAATTTTTTTTTGTTATTTTTCTATATAATGCACCAAATTGTTAAAACTATACCTAACTATAATAATTTCATAAAAGTCGCATTTATAGGTACATCAACTTATGCGGCCTCCTTTAGTACTACCTAATTTACATGTGGCCTCTAATGGTAAAGAGGTTCCCCACCTCTGGTCTATTGCATTCATTTTTTTTTTCTTCGCTAGTTATGAAACAGTGATGTTCCTTAGTCAGGAAATTGGACCTTTCAGTCTGAACCAAGTGGCACATTATTAAAAAAAAATTGAGAACCACTGTTCTTGATCATCAAAATACAATGATCAAGCATTGTTTTAACAATGATTGTCCGTATGACAAGAAACATTTTAAAAGCATTTCGGAAGCTCAGGGTAAAAATTGGGGGGTCTTTTTTTTAATAATCCAGTGTTTTCTTATTCAGGAATATGTACATGAATAAATATTGTCTTCATTTCATACATATCGTGATCATGCATTCTACATGCATTATTTTTTTCTCCCATATCTTTGATCAGAAAAACGAACCACAGATTAATTCTGCCGACTTTGATAAAAGAGATAACCACTTTGAGAAAAGAGATTAAAAAACTAGGTCCGAATTTCTTAATAAAAAAGAGGGAAATTGTAAAATATTTTTCTAATTGAGCACTTAAAAAATTAGCAAAATATTAAAACTTCAACTCTACCTATAGCCCTTTAAGATGATATTAAACTGCAGTTAAGAACCTGAAAAACTCCCATATACGTTTGTATATAAAACGGGTTTTTTTCACACTAAGCACCTTTAAGTTTTATAAAGATTTATAAAACTTAAATGTGTTAAATCCAGATTTCTGGATAGTTTTATACATAGCTACTTTAAAATAATATTTTTTAGACTCGAATGTTAAAACAGTTCACAGGATAACAAAAATTATACATTAGCATACAACTCTCGATAATAAACAACTAAAGATTTCTGTAATTACCTTAAATATCTCGAAAAGTACCCAAACTGTTTAGCAGGCATTGTTTTGCTTCACGCAGCAGATGTTTTGAAAGTTTCAGGCGAATCAACGCATATAGTATTATTTTACACGATAAACAACGTTCTTGTTTCGGTACTATTTAGTGTTGATCATCGATAACGATTTATACTGTTCAGTTTAGTTTGGGTCTTCTGTTGCACTTGGAATGGTTTCATCCTCGTCTATTTTAAATATGCATGTTAGAATCAAACCCTTCGAAAGACTCTGAAACTACGCCGTTCGATCCGTTTTCTTCGACTGTCATATGTTCCAGCAACGCAGTAATTCCTCTTACGCACACACACTTCCTGCATATGCAGGGATTCTCTGGCGTTGCAAATGTAATAGTCTGTACTGAGTGAATCTTGAAGGTTCAGCACCTATGTACTCTAAGATGCTTTAACATTTACTTATAGCCGAAATTTTTAGTAAATAAACCATGTGCAACGTACCAAACCCGACGGGAAACAAAGTCTATATATCAAGCCATGTAAATATGTATAAAAGGAGAATGGAATGAATCCAGTTTCTTAGTTTTAGGCTCCTATCATATCTTCCTTTTGAGACAAAGATGATTTTTTTTTGTATAATCCACACAAACAGAAATTCCTTTTAAATTTGTGCCATGTGAAAAATATATATATATATATTGTGAATACGGGAATGCCTAAAATCTCAATATTTCTTTAAGATTAACATTTTCCCTCCCTCTTTTCCCTCATACATGTTTATAGATAGATAGGCATATCTAGGCATGTATATATATATGCGGTGTGTATATACGCGTGAGTGTATGCATGTGTATGTATACACGTGTGTAAATAAACGAGCATGTGTTTGTGTATGTGTGTGTGTTTGCACGCGCATTTATTTATGAGTGTATATTAAACTCCGAACTAAGACAAAAATACAAATAGGAAAAGTCTGATAGCCTCGTTCCATTTGCGGTAGTATTAATAACATCAATAGAAAATTAGACCAAACAATTCTATTAGACTCGAGTTACATTTCCATAATCTGAGTAACTCCCAGTATTACCTTTATTAACTATGTGTGACGTGTGTATGTAATTGCATTACCCGTTTTCCTTAAATCTAATTTTTCTGAACAGGGCATCGTAATTAATTAGTAATTATAACCTTGTTTCAAACTATACAATCACGATCCTATACCATCTTAATTTTTTATACGTTGTCGAAAATCTAGACCCCAAAAACGTCGCATGTCAGAGACGACTTTCTGTAATTCGTTCGGGAGTTTCATTCGCTGATGATTTACCAGAAATATTACAAAAGCATTTATTATTCTGCATTTTTTCGCAATACATGAACCTTTTCGAGCTTTACTAAATCCTTCGCTTCGAATTTCCACTCTTCGATTTTGAGGGCAGATTTCTAAAATCCCAGCAAATATTTTTATGCATGACTTGCTAAGAAAACAACGTGGCGGAAAGAAAATTCTTTTCACGTTGAAGCTATTTAGATTTTACGGGAAAACAAACAATGTTCATGTAATATATCAAATTTCACTTGCCGCAGATACAAACTGCAGAATAAAGTCAAGTGAAACACGTTAGTTAATCATTTGCACGAAATGAACTCTTCAGGATTTAAATATTGTATTTGAGTTCATAAACTCGAGATTGAATTTAAGGTTGCTGTGTACTAACCCTATTGGATTCGATTTCCTCAATGTTAACCTATGGAGAAAATGTGTCTAAGGATTGCCGACTTGGATTTTAATTGTACTCCGTAAGAGAGAAAGAAATTTTACACCTTGGGGCATTTTTCGTTTTTTTTTAAATAAAAAATTAATTTAGTTATTCGGGGGGGGGGGGGATTTGTTATAGTGTGTTTAAACGCTCATAAATTCCTCTGGTGGACGAAATTTATAAAATGAATCCTGTTGTAAGGTTCAGAAAAGTTCAGGCTATCTGAAAATACCCTTTTTATTAGGTTATCAGCATTCAAGTAGCTGTCAATAGTAGACAAATTTTCTCCATAGATTAACATTGAGGTGAGCGAATCCAATAGGGTTAGTACACAGCAACCTTATAAAAGGACTCCTTCAATGTAGATATTATATGTGAATATTATATTAGTCGATTAACAACAAGTTTACTTTCACAAAACGTTATGTAAATATGACAAGCATATGTATATGTATTGTAAGTATGTATATTGCATATAATGAATAAATATCCTTATTTTTTAAAAAATTATTTTCAAAAATTTATTTTATATAGTTAAATTAGTGATTCAATAAACTTTAATGCTATTTTCAATGTAACTTAGCATTTTTACAATATTCTCAAAATTTTTAGCTTTTGTGTGTTAAAGCAATTTTGTTTATAGATATGTGTATTTTATTTGCAAATAATGTGCTATATTTAACATCCATTTTCAAGGCAGAAAGTTTCTATTATTCTTTCATTTTATTTTTGGTGGCGGTGGTTATTGGTCGTTACGAAGAGATTCAAGGCCCCCGAGAGACTGTGTCTAATGTTTCTAACATAGACAAGTTGTTTTCCTTGACAGATAAAGTTCTTAAAAATTGAAAAGCCGCACTATTTGAACCAATAAAAAAAATTGAACGTAATTTAGATTTTAATCATTTCAAAAATTTTGTGTGAAATTGAGAATGGGGATAAATTTTAAATATGACAAGGCGAGGAAAAGTTTGAGAAACCTGCATATAACGTGAAGTATTTTATTTCCTGTTTGTTATCCGATAGTTACGTTCGATCTAAAGTTCACCCCAAAAGTATTGAATTCGATAAATCTAAATAGCATGTGCATGAACTGTGGATATTAAAACCATTTACTTCCTTAACATACCTTAGTACATCTGACCATCAAATCTAAACTTTCAAGAATGAAATATCTGAATTTGTTGGGAGAAAAAAGGAAACTCATTCTTAAGTACTCACAGATACTTAAGTGCTTAGATACTAAAGAATGCATAAATATGATACTTATTTTGGGACTGATGGAGTAGCATTTTATGATATTCTTTTTGAATGTTTAATATGTATGATCATTCGTTCATTTAAAAAACGGGTTAGTTTGTTGGAATTAGACCTAATGTTTAAAATAGTATTGATTTATTTTTAAAATTTACTAATATTTATCCGCCTTTATATCTGATATGCTTTTCACCTTATAAACCGTAAATTAGGCATAACTCAATACCATGCTTTCTTGTTAAACGTGTTGCATCACTTACAAGGAAAGAAAAGCAAAGCAAAAGAATGATTATATAAATTTCCCGCAATCGTTCATAACTGCCTGGATAGTTGTGACTTAATATTAAATTAAATAAATAAAAAATTTAAAACTTTAAAAATCGCGTTTTGAACACCAATTGTTTACTTTGGTCTCAGTTTTGTTCCCAGCTATTTTCTAGCATAGGTAGCAATATCAGTTTTAAATTTGTTTACATAATTAATAATTTTGTATGATAGATGCCTTGCAAGTCAAAGATTTTTATTTTACCCGGAGAGATATTACTTTCATGCATAATTTTTAAAAATAAATACAGAGATTAAAAAGGTAAAACTAAATAGTTAATAACTTCACAAAATTTATCCCAAAAAAAAAGTTTTAAAGAAAAAAATCTTTAAAACATTGCAATGCACTAATTAGAACGTTTAAGACTTTAAAACTCTGCAAACATTAAAGTTACGCTACAGAGGCCAATACAAATAAAGAATTTAAATGTTACATAAAATGTAAATAAAGAGGAAATATAAAAGTATTTTTGCAGTTTACTTTTAATTTCCACCCATCAGGCCTGAATTTCATCATACTGAAACTATTTGTTGAACTTTTTAAACTATTTTATGCCCATTTACATAAAATGAATTACAATTCACACCCGTCTAACGGCAAGTGCCAGTGGCACCTATACCTGGAACCAGCTCTTTTTACACCTGGGAAGAGAGCTTCTCCAACCTTGAACTCTCCCCCATTTCTTTTGACCACGAGATCCCCTAAAAGGGGAGGGGCCCTCGGACTAACTGATTTCACCGGATTCCTCTCCTGCATAGACATATCCTTCGACAGAAATTGTGAGTCGAGAATCTTTGGGGGCTGCCAATTCCAAAATATGAGTGATGTTAGAAAAACGGGTCTGACTGCCGTACATTTACGATCGCTCATTACCTAACGAGACCTGAACAACTCAAATACATTCTCCGTAACAGGTATGATTAACTAAATAATACATAATCACTTCCGGCTAATGAAACATCCAGAGTCTCCATACAACCAAGTACATAACTCCTCAGCAGTAACAAAATGTTTCCATTGTATGAGCATGACTTCTGCTCAGAGACATTCCAATGCTTTGTCATGAAACATTTTTTAAGCTTACAAGATAAACAACCATACACAACATTGTTATTATTACTGCTAACAATTACAATGTGAAATTCAAAATTTTCTGAATGGCTGATCAACAAAATACTGTGTTAATTCTTTTTAATGCACATAAATCACTTTAAATTATACAACTGCTTCATACGCAAAAAATTTAAAGCAATAGTGCTACAAGAAAAGTAAAACTGAAATTATTTATGTAATACACACGTAATATATTAGGGTTTTAGGAAAAAAGAAAGCCAAACATCATCACTTCCAAATGAAACTTTGAGCCTTTATGGCTTCAGAAAAACACTGCTATTCTACTGCGGTATTGTAAAAACAACAGTGTACCAACTTAAATTTTACTTGAATGAATTAAAAGAGATTGAATCTAAATTACAGTCATGTATGGATAAAAAACATTTCTGCATTCCGTATTTCCGTATTGATATTAAACATCCCATAATTTATATCGCAATTGTTTTTATTCGATTATTCTAACATATTATAACTTGAAAAGAAATTAAGTTTTAAATTTCAATCAAAGTTGCTTTGATATAGCTGTACCTTGAATTAATATTTAGTCATTGGCGATTTTAAGCAAAATCTCTTTATAAAATTAGAATTGTTATATGTTGAAGGTGACTTAAGAAGAACATTGGATAATACACGATTGTTAATATTTCACCTCTTAGACCAATCTAAAAATTAATCCCACTTCTCTTAGAATCGGAACTGATAATCCACTTTGTTTTCTATTCCGAACTTTCACATGTTTACTGAATGAAGGGCGACGATAAAGAAACGATTTTTGCGTGTATAAAAATACGGTAAACTTTAACAAAACTCCAATACACCCAGTTGTTTTAAACACTATTCAATTCTAAAAGTAAAACATTTTTTTTTTTTTTACAAATTAGCATAACAGCAAATTTTTGCTTTATATTTCCTCAAAAAATTGCTTTAATTGCTCTTATTTAATCTCTTTATCGTAATGAATATTTAATAACAAAAGATGTTAATTTAAAGGAAATCCATGCAGAGAAATCTATCACTTTGTAAACTACGGACCAAAAACGAAAAGTAAATATGATTTCTGAAAATAGCATCTTCGAAATATCAAGTTCATAAGGTACGAATTCAAATCATTGTAAGCCATTGAGAATCTATAAATACTATCGAATACTTACCGACTCCATACTGCTGTCCCATAACTATATATCCAATTTCCAAAGTTTGTATTCCTAAGTTTTCGAGGACACAGTGTAAAACAATTTACTCAAATCGGCATATTCGTTCTGCCAATGGCGCCCGCGCTTCCTCGCACAGACGATGGACCGTACCTGGCTGCCACTGTTATTGATCTAAAGAAAACAGCAGTCGAGAACAGCAGCCACTGACTGAGGAAGGAAATCTGGCAACGAAGAACCGCGCGCTAGGTTGTCATGGCAACGAGCAGACAAATTCAATGCTTTTCCCGCATAGGGGTGTCGACCTGGAACGGAGGGGCTTGTTTTCTTTTTCTCTGATCATTTTGAATTCATAGCAATTTATTTCCCATTAGAACTTTCTTAAAAAAACAATAGATTGTTTTGTTTAAAATAATCCAGTTAATGAGCTTCAGATTAAAAAATATCTATTAATCAGACATTATCTATGACAAGGAAAGTTCTATCCAAGTAAGTGTATTTAATAACCAACTGCAACAAAAGAGCATTGTATATATTAATTTTCCTAATTTATGATACTGGATTACTTAAAGTGTTCAGGAACTTAATATTTTGTATTTTGAGAGATATATTACAAAATAAAGATAATACATAAAGCTTTAAAATCAAGTATCAAAATTTGTAATAACTGGAATGAATAATAGTTAATCACTCAATTAAACTAGAGCCATATAAGATGAATAAATATGTGATGAGTATTCAACAATATATGAATATACTAGCTGAATACCCATGCTTTGCTACGGAGTACATTCAAATTAAATACAACGGTCAATGTATGCAATATATACCATATATATATATTTATTTATTTATAATAAATACAACGATCAATGTATGCAATTGATGTAATATATATATATATATATATATATATATATATCGTAACGGATATTTTTATTGACAAAATAATGTAGAAGAAAATATTCAAATTAAATCTAATAGAAAATACTACAGAAAGTAGTACAGTTAATATAGTACAGTTTGAGGAACATATCTTTTACTATATTTTAATATTTTTTTTTATAATGTCCAATCATCTGCCGCATTAGCAAGGAATTTTTTTTTGTCTATTTCGTTGTTATGCACGTGACGCAAAATTAGTTTAATGTATCACCAAAAGAAAAAAGACTACGTGATCAGCATTTAATAAATTAAATTCTAAAAATTGATCTTTAAAAATTTACCGAAAATCAGAAAATGGAGATGAAGATTCTAAAAAGATTTCATTTTAAAGGAATTTTTATGATCTTTCTCGTGATATAAATTTTATAACCCTCAAATTATTAATTTAAATGCAATCTTAAAAAAAGTTACTAAAACAGCTTAAAAATTTAATTTTAAATAATCTGAGAAGAATTTTTCAAAAATCTTTCTTTGTGCACCCCTACACTATAAGAAGAATCGCCATGCAAAATTTCAGCCCTTTAGGTCTAGCGGTTTGGTCTGTGGGTTTTATGTCAGCCAGCCAGTCAGTCAGTCAGTCAGTCAGCCAGTCAGTCAGTCAGTCAGTTACGGAACTGTTTCATATATACAGACTAGCTGAAAACCCGCACTTCGCTACGGAGTACATACAAATTAAATACAACTGTCAATGTATGTAATTAATGCAAAAAAAAAATATATGTATATATATATGTATATATATATATATATATATATATATATATATATATATATATATATATATATATATATATATATATATACAGTCAGACCTCTATTTAACGAATCTCTATTTTGCGAATTTCTCTATTTTGCGAACTTTTCCTCGGAACCAAGAACATCTTGCGAATTTCTTCGTAAAATAACCTCCAAATAACGAAGTGCATTCTCTATTTAACGAACTTTTTCTTGTGATTCAATATTTTTTTTCATCCATATTTCTCAAAATATTTCTGGAAATTTCAAACTTATTCTTTCTTTTAACACATTTTATGGTGATAAATGAACTTGAACTGGTTTTACCAGTCGCCTAACTCACCGAGAGTAGTAAATTAATTGGTTGTCATTCTTTGCATTTCATCCAGGAAATGCAACCTTTATCCCCCCCCCCCCCCCCACTGTTCACTTCATTAAAATAACTTTCAATATCCCTCTTTTACCCTTAATGGAGCTGTCCCGTGTCCTTGAACTAGTCTCCCGTTTCCTAGATTGTTGATCAGAGTCGTGCTGTTAATTTCAGTTCTGCAAATTGAAAATACAGTGTATTCCCTGACAATGTTTTGTCTTATTCTTGTTTTCCTTGCAGATTTCTTTTTGATGGGTAAGATATATAAAACAAATAGATATTAATTTACAAAATAAAGGTGTGATTAATTACTTTTCTAATAATATTTAGTGTTTATGAATTTTAAATATATTTTGTGTGAGTTTTAAGCATTTTAAAAGGTATATCTCTATTTAACGAATTCTCCATATAACGAACTTTTTTTTCGAGATTTAGCGACTTCGTTAAATAGATGTCCGACTGTATATATATATATATAATAAATACGACGATCAACGTATACAATTGATGTAAAAAAAAATATTTATAAAAAAAATCATAAGGGATATTTTCATAGACAAAATAATGTAGAAGAAAATATTCAAATTAAATCTAATAGGACATACTAAAGAATATAGTACAATTAATATAGTACAGTTTGAGGAACATATCTTTTACTACATTTTAATATTTTTGAGGGTAATGTCCAATCGTCTGCCGCATTAGCAAGAAAAGAGAACTATTTTTTGTCTATTTCGTTGTTATGGACGTGACGATAAATTTATTTAAAGTACCAAAAAAAGAAATCACGTGATCAGCATTTAATAAATTAAATTCTAAAAATGAATCTTTAAAAATTCACCAAAAATCAGAAAATGGAGGTAAAGATTCGAAAAAGATTTCATTTTAAAGGTATTTTTATGATCTTTCTCGTGATATAAATTTTATAACCCTCAAATTATTATTTTAAATGTAAACTTAAAAAAAGTTTGCTAAAACAGCTTAAAAATTTAATTTTAAAAAATCTAAGATTTTTTCAAAAATCTTTCTTAGTGCACCGCTACACTATAAGAAGAATCGCCATGCAAAATTTCTTTTACTTAAAAACTTTTTACTGCAAGATGTTTTGCGTCAAGAGAAATTAGGAAAAAATTCATTTTGAGAAAAAGCTACTTCCGGTTATAAAATTCTTTGACAGTTGTTGTTAAAATGATTATTATTTGGCTCTGAATTACAGCTGCTATGTACTAACCCCATTGGATTCGCTCACCTCAATGTTAACCTATGGAGAAAATTTGTCCATGGATTGCCGACTTGCATTCAAAGATTTTTTTTTTTTAAATTGTACTCCGTCATAGAGAAAGAAATTTTACATTTGTGTACATTTTTCGTTTTTTTTTTAAATGCAATTAATATTTTAAATTTTAAATTATTCGGGGAAAAATCTGGTATAGTGTGCTTTAAACGCTCATAAATTCCTTCGGTGGACGAAATTTATAAAATGAATCCTGTAGCGCTTTGCAGAAAAGTTCAGGCTATCTGACAATACCAGTTTTATTTGATTATCAGCATTTATGTACCTGTAAATAGTTGACAAAAATATATTCAAAATAAAAAATTTGGGGGCAGCGCTTAACCCCCCTATAGAGAGAGAGCCATTACAATCCTTCAAAATGTCAATCCTAAGGGGAGTGGAATTCTCAAACTGTCAGCTGGACTCCTCCCACCACAAGAGTCTGCAAGAAGAGGAAAAGGGAAATACGATTTTTTTCTTAGTACATAACAGCCTTAATTTAGAAATATAATTCAAACAGAATAAAAAAGATAAAAGATTAGATTTAGATATTATTGTAGAAGTGGGAAATCGGTTTTTTATTTATTTATTATTATTTATTTTTTTTATGGAAAATGCCTTTTCAAAGGTGTACGCATACCTTAACTGTTGAAGTCTAGGACAAAAGAATCAATTTTTTAAATGGTTTTAACTTTTTGAAAAACTGTAATTTTTTTCTTTTTTTAATTAAAAACCTCGCCCACAGCAATGAATGTTTTGAATTCAGTTATAAGAAAACCAGAATTAGTTAGTTCATGTGTTACTAGGAAATACCAACTTGAAAGTTCCTCTAGGTATTGAAAACTGAAAAGTCAAGGCCGCCTTAATAATTCTTGGAAAATTGTTTCATTTTTTTATTAAACGGTGATACTTTATTCACTCCATTTTCTTTCACATTGTGGAGAGCAATTACGGCCCCAAACTTTTGTGAAACAAAATGCAAAGCGTTCGGAGATTCGAATATTATAATGAGAATGCAGGTTTTGTTTTGTTTTTCTCTTAAGCGATTTTTTTACTGTAGATATTCATGTAAATGGGGTAATTATGCAATAAAAAGGTAGCTTCTGTGATAATTTTTATGTAATGAATACAATTGGGGTTTTTAAAAAATTCGCATTTATAAAATGTCATTGTATATGTAAAATGTATGTGATTTTTATGTAACAGGTTTTTATAATAATGTGGTGTTTTTCTGTTTTTTTCCCCAAGAGGTAAGGTACATTTTCATAGCAGGATTGTGCTACAAAACAACTGATATAAATTCTGCCACCATTAAAAAGTAAAAAATCATGCCGAGAATTGGATTAGTAGTTCACCTGTTTTGCTGTACCAAACAGCTTATGGAGGTTGAAATTGCTCAACGACGGTTGTGTGCATAAGCGATACATGCCCAGCTTCCAAAGTATTCTATCCCTGGATCTACAACTTCTTGATGACTGATTACTGCGTCTTTGTAAAACTCCTCGTCCTGGATATTTTCCTTCTCCTCGGCGGTTCTTCGTTTCGTACCATCTGTCGCCATAAAAAAAAGAGTATGAAATAGCGCGGTTATTATTACTAAATTTTTATTTCATCTATGCATTTTTAATTTTGAAACACCTGAGGGGGGGGTCTAGCTTCTCTTAGCCACAAAAGAAAAGTTTAGACCAGTGATACCCAACCGGTGTGCAGCGGCACTTTAGGATGTCGTAAAATCGGGGAGGGAGATTTTTTTCGGGTATCAGCAAAGAAATATTAGTGAGTCCCTTTTAAAATAAATATTATGTTGATGTCAAACATATGTGCTCTAAGAATCAGTCGTAAACAAAACTATTCCGAGTGATGCCAATTGTAGTACTCTAGTGTTATACTATATTGAATCCCTTGGCTATTTTTGAAAATACACTCATGGACAAAAAAATTAGCGCACCAAGAAGGAGTCGTCAAAATGAAACGAAATTTTACATACGTAATGACTACTTTGATATAAGTAAATGATAAGAAAATCAAAGAAAAAGGATAATTTATTTCAGAGAAAAAGGCAAAAGAACGGAGGAGTTAATACTCCGTTGGACCCCCTCTAGCGCGAATGCACGATGCGATACGATTGGGCATTGAGTCATACAAGTTCTGTATGATGTCTTGAGACATTTCGTTCCATATTTGCTGTAACCTTGCCTCTAGTTCGTTCAAACTCGTGGGATGCCCAACTCGTCGTCCCAAATGATCCCAGATATGCTCGATTGGAGACAAATCTGGGGATTGGGCAGGCCAAGGAAGGGTAGTAACAGTGGAGACAGTCTTGTGACACCCTTGCCGTATGAGGCCGAGCATTGTCTTGTTCAAAAATGGCTCCTGGGAGCCGTTGCATGAGTGGCAACACATGTGGTTGCAGGATTTCATGAACATACCGCTGGGCTGTCATGGTGCCACGGAACAATACTAGGGATGACCGTGTATTGTAGGCAATGGCACCCCATATCATCACACCAGCTGTGGGAGCATGTGTCGCTGTACAGCAAAGGCAGGATTGAAGCGTTCACCACGGGCTCTCCACACACGAACACGATTGTCATCACTGCCGAGATTGAATCTGGATTCGTCGCTAGAGACGACCTGGTTCCATTCCGCTGCAGTCCAGTTTCCTCGTGAGCGGCAAAACTCCAAACGGAGGCGTCGATGGGTGGGCGTCAAGGGCAGCACACGTAATGGGTGCCGCGATACCAACTGTCCTTCAGCCAGGCGCCTTCGTATGGTTCGAGAAGACACAGAGGCCCCTAGTGAAGGTGCTACCTGTGCCTGGATGGCGGCCGATGAAGCAGTTGGCTGTACGCGTGCATTTCTTACGATGTGGCGGTCTTCTCGACGACTGGTCTGTCGAGGGAGTCCTGAGCCTGGTCTTCGTGTACATGATATCTCTCGGGTCCACTGGTCCCAACACCTTCTCACAACACAATCAGAGCGGCATAATTGACGAGCTACTCGCCTAGCTGACCACCCAGCTTCCATCATCCCGACGATTCTCCCCCTCTCAAACTGCGACAACTGCTTATATTGTCTTCGAACACGGCGTAATGGCATGTCTATCTCGGCTCTTCCTTTGTAAATTATTCAGCACACTCAAACAAGCTTTGATTACCTGTTTTATACTCCACAGAGTACGATGTTCAACGCCCTCTACCGGCTATATGTAATGCGCAATCACGCTGCATTTCTAATCATTTGCATATCTCCCCGACATGTACCTTCATTGCAAGTTTCGTTACAATCCCGCAATTATTTCTTGGTGCGCTAATTTTTTTGTCCATGAGTGTATATTGATACTAGCTGAATACCCGTGCCTCGCTACGGAGTACATTCAAATTAAATACAACGGTCAATGTATGTAATTAATGCCAAAATATATACTATGTATATACACTGAAGTGCCACTGAATTAGGGATAGCAAAGCCTATGCAAATTCTGTAGCGCTGCGCATCATGTATGCGCAAGTGAGGGCGCTGTAGTAACTGCATATATAGCGCGTACTATGGTTGTTCTGAATTAGTTGTTGGAATTGCCAGTATGGGTAAACTGCCTGATTTAGACGCCTTCGATCGCGGACAAATCGTAGGTGCGCGACGCATGGGCCATTCAATTTCCGAAATCGTCAGACAGCTAGGATTTTCAAGATCGACAGTGTCAAGAGTATACCAAGAATACATGGATGGTGGAAAAAAACTAGCGATCGGGCAAACTGCAAAGGACAATTAGCCTTGACAGTGCGTGGTGAGAGACGGCTCAGGCGTATTGTACGTAGCCAGCGAAGCCAAACATTAGCTCAAATTACCACCCAGTTTAATGACGGTGCCAGTCGTATAGTCAGTAAACGGACTGTGCAACGCTTGCTTCACCGTATGGGTTTCGGGAGTCGTCAACCTACGAGAGTACCATTGCTCTATACTCGCCATCGGGCTGCACGTCTTGCCTGGGCAAGAGAGCACAGAGACTGGAGTGTAGAGGACTGGAAACGAGTAGCATGGAGTGATGAGTCTCGATTCCGACTACTTAACGCCGACGGGAGGCTGAGAATATGGCGTCAGGCTCATGAAGCCATGGATCCTGCAATGCCTGGCTGGAACTGTACAAGGGCATGGTGGCTCAATCATGGTCTGGGGTGTTTTTTCGTGGCACAGTTTGGGATATTTGGTGCGTGTACCAACCTCCCTCAATTCAATTCGGTACGTAGAGTTGCTGGGTGATCACCTCCATCCGTTTATGCTGTTCTATTATCCGCACGGTAATGGAGTTTTCCAGCAAGACAACTGTACCTCTCACAAGTCCCAGTTGGCTACTGGCTGGTTGGATGAGCATTCCTTTGACTTCTCTGTCATGAATTGGCCACCTAGAAGCCCAGACTTAAATCCTATTAAGCATCTTTGGGATGTTTTGGAACAAGGCGTGAAAGGCCATCACTCAGCACCAAAGAACCTTACTGAATTATGGACAGCTTTAGCCAATATTTGGCAAGCCATTCCCGTGGAACGTTTCCAGAAACTTGTTGAATCTATGACTCGTCGTGTGGCAGCCGTTATCAAGGCCAGAGGAGGCCCAACTCGTTACTAGTTAGGTATCCCTAATTCAGTGGCACTTCAGTGTATATTTATAAAAAAAATCGTAACGGATATTTTTATAAGAAAAATAATATAGAAGAAAATATTCAAATTAAATCTAACAGAACATACTAAAGGATATACAGTCGAACCCCGTTATAACGAACTTCAAGGGATCAAAGGTTTTTCCGCTATATCCGGTGGTTCGCTATATCTGAACCATTAAGAAAAAATAACTACAGTCGAACCCCGTTATAGCGAACCCGGTATATAAGGAACTCCCGGATATAACGAATGAAAATTTTGGTCCTGCCGTTTTCCTATTGTATTTAGGGCTAATTTATCCTTTTATAGCAAACCTCCGAAATCTTAAGACTCGGCTATAACGAACATTTTTTTCAGTCGACAAATGAATTTTTTTAAATTTTTAAACTCTTTAAGAATGTTGAAGAAGCAGAGAATGTTGAAGAAGATGATGATGAAGATTTACTTATTGCGAGGTGGATAGAAAAGCACAAAATTTCATCATTCTCAGATTGTGGCATGCAGTTGTTCGAAACGTGATGATGAGGTCATTACATGTGAAAATCCGACTGACGAAGATATTGTGGAAGAAATTGAAATGAATCATTCTGAAATCGAAGATTCTGCATCTGATGCTGATGAAGAGGATCACATAAATGACGAAATCACCACCATCTCAGATGCTACAGCAGCGATGAGTGTAAGTAATAAGTTTTTGTCAACACAAACCAGTGGAAGAAAAAGTGTTGGAGTCATTTGATGTATTGGGCAAAGAAATTCATAAAATGTTTTAGAAATCGGCATCACGTCAGCAGAAGATTACCGATTATTTCTGTATCAAAACAGTGAGCAACAATTAAAGATAAAATCAATTTATTTCCATTTGTCTTTACTTTTAGTTAATTTAATTAGTATTGCGTCAGTTTAATGTAATCGATATTAGTCAATTTAATTCATTAATGATCATTTTTTATAAATTTTATCATTCTTTCAATAAATCATTATTGAATATACATAGCAACTAATGAGTTATACATTTTGTGAACTTTAACACAATAGTTCACAAAATGTATAACTCATTAGTTGCTGGTTACAGTCGAACCCCGTTATAATGAACTTCAAGGGACCAAAGGTTTTGTTCGCTATATCCGGTGGTTCGCTATAACCTAACCGTTAAGAAAAATGTTAGAGTTCACAAAATGTATAACTCATTAGTTGCTATGTGTATTCAATAATGATGTATTTTAAAAAATGATAAAATCTATTCAAAATGAATGAATTTCATTAATGAATTAAATTGACTAAAATCGATTACATTAAACTGACACAATACTAATTAAATTAAATAAAACTGAAGACAAATGGAATTAAATTCATTTTACGTTTAATTGTTGCTCACTGTTAATTAATTCTGCTGACGTGATGCCGATTTCAAAAACATTTTACGAATTTCTTTGTCCAATACATCAAATGATTCCAACACTCTTTCTACCACTGTTTGTGTAGACAAAAACTTATTAATTACACGCATCGTTGCTGTAGCATCTGAGATGGTGGAGGTTTCGTCATTTATGCGCTCTTCTTAATCAGCATCAGATGCAGAATATTCGATTTCAGAATAATTCATCTTAATATCTTCATCAGTCGGATTTTCAGATGTAATGACTTCATCATTACATATTTCGAACAATTGCACTTCACAATCTGAGAATGATGAAATTTTGTGCTTTTCTATCCACATCGCGATAGGTAAATCTTCATCATCTTCTTCTTTAACATTCTCTGCTTCTTCAACATTCGTTGTATCTTCAACATTCTTAAAAGTTTAAAAATATATAATTACAAGATAAAAAGAACTTTTTATATACCATGTTTTTAAATTTTCTGTTGAATCATACACACTTGACAGTGCTATGTATTAATAAATACTTTAAAAAAATTTTTTTGATGAATTATCCCATCAACTTGAAAGAAAATGAAGTTAGTTGGAAGTTAACTTGCATTTGACTTTTCGTTCCCTTTCCGGCCAATAGATGGCTGCACCAGTCTACAAAGCAAAATTAACTGAAAATAACTGAAAATTAATTTAATTCTGCTTAAAGATGGCTAAAAGTATTTAAAAAATGCGTTGTCATCGTGTTCTGAGCTATTATAAAAGTTTCAAATGTCTAGCTAGTCGGGAAATTAGTTAAAAATCGATTGCAAGATTTGTACTTGCCAAACACACAAACACACAAGAAAGCAAGTTAATAAAAACATGGTAGAAAAATCAGCAGTCGACTGAAAAAAAAGGTTCGTTATAGCCAATTCTTAAGATTTCGGAGGTTCGCTATAAAAGGATAAATTAGCATTAAATACAATAGGAAAACGGTGGTACCAAAATTTTCATTCGCTATATCCGTGAGTTCGTTATATACCGGGTTTGCTATAAAGGAGTTCGACTCTATAAGAAAAAAAAATTGGTCGGATCTACAGCGGAAGCAACAATTAACTCCTTCCATCGACCCCAAAATTTGTCTAAAGTATCCGTGGAGGATCAGTTACTGAAAGCAAGCTCATGTAAATATTTAATGTAAACAACCGCGTGTCATTAGCGTCTCATGATACATCGGTTCACAGAAAAGCGTGAAATGACACGACGTCAAAAAAGTGCCGCGGCTCTCGGATATCAACATCAACCTGGAACCAAAAAAAAAAAAATTACTTGCTTGATAAAAGCTATTTTTTTAAAAACATTTCACTTCCTTGTGCAAATTTAATGCAGTGACGATGTATGACGATGGCAGATGTCGACGTTTGATCGAAGAAACGAATTAGCATTTTAAAAGTTTGTTAAGCTGTTGTATAATTAAAAATATAAACATTCGATTGCGTGAACACACCATAAAATGATGAAGAGAAGAAGAATGCGTTGAGATGAAGCTCAGATCTATTCAATTATACACAGTTGCGCAACTGTGAGGGTAAAACGTATAATTTCATTTTTTTTCCTTTTCTTTTAACAGGGAGAGGGGGAAGAGGAAAAATGTAAGCGCCTTTAAAACATTCTCCATTTCGAATATTTAGGCAGTAGTAAATCTTTATTGCTATAAAATGCTTGTGAGAAAAACATTACAGAAACACATGGGGGATAAGGGAAATAACACAGTAAGCTAAAATACCCTCAAGGAGCCCCCCCCCCCCTCCTCCCACACGCCCCTAGAAAACTGGATATGAAGAAAAAAACAAATTTCAGGTAGTCTCTTCTAACGAAACTACTGCGGGTTATTAACGTAGGATTACTTATCGTTGCTTATCTCTTTTGTATGAAAATATATATATATGGATGTGTTATGTATGTATGTATATATATATATATATATATATATATATATATATATATATATATATATATATATATATATATATGCAGTGTCGTAACTAGGCAGGGGCCCGCCCAGGGTCCACTTGGAAGGGGTGGGCCCAAAATGCTGTATTTGTTTTATTATTTCCCAAACGTAATTAATTAAGGGGTCCAAATGCAAATTCTCGCCCAGGGCACAGGAATGGCTAGTTACGGCACTGTATATATGTATGTCAAAATTTTGACCCATTTTGATACTTTTCTGTTTAACTGTTTACTGCTTGCCCAAGCGATACAGACTGGGTTTGGCACTCTGCAAAAGTTAAAACTCGCAACGCAGGACATCTGAAATTTTGCGCTTTCCGGAGGACCGTTATGGAGGAACGTAATCCTACGTTAAAAGTCCCAGTATTCAAATATTATATTGTTCATGATCAACCTCCTCTGTTTAACGTTTTGCACGTGGCTTCCATGGCCATTCCACCCAGAAATGGATTCTGGTTGCCTCAGTACCTATACGTATAACGCAGCAACTGAACTCTGAACTGAACTGAACATTTGACTTTTTTCATTGAAGGATATCATGATGATAGGGTCTGAATTTCTGAGTTCTATTCCTCAGTATGAGATAATCTCAGAAACACCCGTGTCTATGTGGAGAACCGAACTCTCAGACTAAACATACTAAAGGCATACTAAAAACCGGGATGTCTTTGATATAAATTATATTAGGGTATGTTGGATTCTGTACTAAGGTGGAGCACCTTGCTCTTGAAAAGGGGCGAATCAGCTGGTTCAAATCAGGTTGACACCCTCCTGCGTTCCAATAACCGAAATAAATCAAATGCATGCCAAAGAAATAGGTCAAAATATATATTGGACAGTTCTATGTTTCACATATCATTTTCGTTTGTTTGTTGTCATGTCTACGAATAGGGCAAACCCACTTTCGTTATTGCGATTATTTATTGCACTATTAATTACTCCCGCTCTTCCACCGTTTACATGCGGCCTTTAAAGAAAAATCCCCATGCCGATGTGAATTATGAGCAGGTGAAATCTGCTTTTATTAAACCATCTAGAAAGGTACTGTCGAGGAGAAGAAGAGGTGTACGGTGTTTGCGAAGCCGAAATCAAAATTTAAATATTTTGTTTATATAGATAATAGAACAAAAGGTCGTCAAGTTCACTGTCATATTGTTAACTTGTATAACAGAGATAAATTCGGCAAGGATTTGCTGATTCTATGTTTTGACCCAAGCCAGAATACATTGACATAAGCTTTCGACAGCCCACGGAAAACCCCACTAACACATTTAACTGCCAAGAGATGACGAAGTCTGTATGAGACACACACGTATATGAGATGGATTTGCCATATTTTATGCCCAGGTGTTTTTTTTTTTCGGAGGGGGGAGGGTATCTAATGCTCTCTGTCAAAATGATATATTCAACAATACTTTTGTAAGAATGGAAGGGAAACTTCCCACTTCTTTTCATCGGCTATATTGTGCTTATTAGCTTAAAGCAGTGATCCTCAACCTTTTTACGTCCAGCCCCCCCCCCCCCCCCTCCTTGGATGAACTTTAGACCCTTCACCCCTCCAGGCCTAAAAAGCGTAAGCAACGCTAGTAAAACTATACACACATACATACATATATATATATATATATGTGTGTGTGTGTGTGTGTTTGTTTGTTTGCGTGTATTCTACACATTTTTTGCTATCCAATCACGCCACCCCAGAGGGAGAGGTCCCCTAGGTTTAGAACCCCTGGCTTAAAGGGAAAGTAGTCCCCAACTGTAGTGTGGATTTGAGCGACATGCACGCCTGTTGTATTCGATGACTCAATTGGACGATGACTCAATTTTCAATTTGGACGTGTTTAGCGTATTTTCCTCACGGGTAGCAATCGTCACGGGTTAATTCACAGAAAAGGAAGAACGCTTTAATTTCCTAATGCATTAGCGCATTGCTTTGACATACGAGAGAAAGTCTGCGCTAAATCAATTTGGTAGTAAAGCCCTATGTCACAGCTCACTTATTTACCAAACCATGACCCTTAAATATCGCTTCACTTAGACCGATCCCTCATTAACCTGTCCGACTAATTGGTTTCGCGCGATTTCCTCAGTCTTAAAATCCGACGAATTGTGTTAATTCTGATCACTGAAAATTTCGTCGATGCTTTGACTTCCATCGATACAGTTATCAGAATGAAACCATAGCAGGCTTATTTATTATTATTGTTATTGTTATTGTTATTATTATTATTATTATTATTATTATTATTATTATTATTTTAAATTATTTTCCCCATCAAATGGGATTTTATATAAAGATCGTAATTCAGTGAAACTTTACAATGACGGCCAGTAATGGTACCAAAAAAAAGTGGCGGTTTTGAGGGGTGATCGTCGAAAAAGGTTTCTTCCATAACATTGGCTCTATGAGATATTTAATCGGTTCTGAGGAAAATATGGCCGTTTAGAGGGGTGGCCGGCTAGAGAAGTTTCACTGCAATTTTAGAAATATTGTTACTGAACAATTAGAAATATTTTTTTTTAAATAATGCAAATTCAAATTTTAAGTTACGTTTAATTTTGTATATATCTACTGGACCAATTGCCTAAATTATTTTCCACTTTAGTTCACAGTAATGTTTTCAAACTAAATTTGTCTTCAGGATTACTAAAAATTTTGTGGACAAAATTTTTAATCACTTTGAAGAACAAAAATAAAGAATGTAGTTTTTAGCGGAATTTTTACTGTAAGGAAAATATTTTCAAAAAAAAAATTTCACCTAAGATTCTAAAGACACAAGTTAGTGAAAATGGAATGAAGGAAAGATGTAATATAATTCATAAAGGTAGATCACGAGGAAATATCCTTTTAAAGACCTCAAATCATGAAAAATTCCATTCCAAGATAAACAGGATTAATATGCCGAAGCACAACAGGGTACGCATGGGCAGTACAGCAAAACTATGTTGTATCTAGCTTTGTAATCATTACAGAAACATGCGGATAGTGTTATTTGGTTTTATTGAAAGCTGTGCAGTATGTTTTACGATAAGAAAATATAAATGTGCTTCTTTCTTTTTCATTTTAGTGTTTTTTATCCTGGATCCCCCTTAAGGATTATTTAAGATTTTATTGCATATTTTCAATCCTTTTACGTCAAAACTATGAGGAATTTTCCTCATAGTTTGAGAAACCCTATGAGGAATTTTCCAGAGGAATTTTCTTAGGAATTTTTCTTACCGCAGGTTAACAAATGCATAATTTTGAATTCTGTGAAATAAAATGTGTATAGTTTTTAAAATTTGAAATTTTTCATTTGTCAGTTTTTTTACGGGGGGTTTTAAAATTATTGATGTCTATCGCGATAAGACTTGAAACTGCTTTTGAAAAAAAAATTAAAATAAAAGCGTTTTTTGAAAAACACGCTCAATGCATTTAAATATCTATTTTCAAATACAGGAATATATACTTTCAAATACATGAGACAGGGGATCTACGACAGGGATTCCCAACCGTTTTACGTTTGCGGCACCCTTGGGAGTGAGATTAGAAACTCGGGGCACCCTTGTTAGCATTTTAGTTTTTTCAACTTTTTAAACATTAAATCAAATCGGAATTTATACCAGAATAAAGTCAAATTTAATTTTAAATAAATAGTACTGACTCCACTGCTGATTTCATTTATTTATTTATAAGTAGTAAACACCAGAATAGAATATATTAATACAGTTTCAAAACTAGCCATGGGGTTCAGTGTAGTATCACACTAAAGTACTACAATGGAAATCTCGAAGAATAGTTTTGTTTTATTAAAGTGAGACTTGAGATTGGTGCTTAGAGAATATAAACCTGATATTTATTTTAAGAGGGCCCTACTAATATTTTATGTTTACCCCCCCCCCCCCCCCCAAAAAAAAAAAAAATTAAAATTAAAATTCAGGTAGTCTCCTCTAACGAAATTACCGTGGGTTATTAACGTAGAATTACTTATCGTTTGCTTACTTTTTTTTTTAAACGCATTCTTGTACTTTTCTGTTTAACTGTTTACTGTTACTGGGTTTGCACACCGGTTGGGAAACATTGATCTAAAAGGTCAACTGGTGCACCGCTTTAGGTAACATGCCAATCATGTATCTGAATTTCCCCGCAACCTCCTGAAAGCACTACTCGAATGACGATCGGTAGCGTATGGCACTGGCCTCACAGTCGTTTCTAGTCTGTGGGTTCGAGTTCCGCTGCCGGCATAGATGATTGTAGACATTCAGAATCGGCTTTAAACTGTAATCTGCCCTCAACCAACCAGCCTCCTACCACTATGAGTCCGTTCGTATAATCCAAAATCGTCAGTTTTGTATTAAAAAATAAATGGCGGCATTGCTGAAACTGAGAAAATCCGATTCTAACTCTAAGATTATTTTTTGTTAAATTCTGTGCATTTTAGCCGGAATCGGGCAACAAATTATTTATGAGAGAAAGTTGTTGAATCGAGGTTGTATTTTTATTACGTTGTCGATTTATTTCATTTTATATGAACATTTCGAAGAGAGGAAAATCCTAAATTCGAGATCTTTCTCCTTGAATTTACCATTTGTTTTTATCTATCTCAGAACCAGCACTCGTTTAGCCCGTTTTCTAAGGAAAGCGAAAACCTGGAAATCGTTAGTAGTTTTTTGTTTTCCTCAGCCTCCCAATTTCAAAGCTTAAAGTAATATCTTTGCGTGATTACAAACCTGATGGAATGGTTATTTCGAAGCCGCGTGTTTAGAAAGGTCAATAACTAGTCGGAAAGTGCCTCTAACGGACTTTCCTAGAACATAAACTCTCTCCTTAAGGTCGACGAGAAATTACCCTAGGTTTTACTGCGAAATATCCGGATTTATTTATGTAGATTCTACTTATCCTTTACGGTTGTAAGTGTGGTTGCCCAGCAACCACCGTGACGCTGAGAAAATTATACGTGGCCAAATTGTAAAGTCATTTAAAGAGAATAACTATATCATGCAACGAAGAAGCAAAACAGCATTGCTCGTTCAAGTTAAACAACTAAAACGATGTATAGCAGAATTCTCAGTGTTCGGACGTTTAAAACTCACATTTGACTCCACTTCTGGTTTCGCGGCTCATTTCAGGAAATAAAAGGGAATATAAAAAATCGACACCTCTATTAAAGTTCACTTCTTTTGGTCTGTGTCTGGAATGCGCTTGATTTCGTTCTTGGATTTCTATACATGGCATCATCCGAAAATCTGCTTTCAGCAGAAGGAGGAAAGTTACGTGCGTTCGAGATGCAGTAGCATTGATTTTCGCAAAGTTATGTTGTAAAACAGCTGACATATAAAAATGTGCTTCTTAGGAAATTCTGTGTTTCAAGATGAAGAAAATGAAACGGTGTTTTTTCAATCATCATTACAGAACCCTTTGACGCTCTTACTAGTTAAAACGAAAAGGAAATGATAACGGAATAAGTTGCCTATAATTTTATGTTTTCAACGATCCTCGCCAAATTTACCATCAATACCCTCTGACCTGCGCCTGCGAAGAATATTTATTACCATTGGTGCCCTGTGCTTGCCACTATGGTCATCATACATATTAATCTCTTAATGATCTCATTAAACTGTTCAGGCTTCCGACCATACTCACTAAGTTTGTCGCCAATGTTCATCATTTTTACAACCATTGTTGTCAATTACTAGCCATCCAAAACTAGTGGAAAAAATCGGGGAACCTTAAAGAAAAAAAACCTTAATTAACTCACGGTAGTTAATAGTAAAATAAACTCAGTTTGCGAATTTAGAACATAAAATCATCCTTTTTCCCCCACGAACAAAGAACACCAAGGCAAACACTCCCTAGGCGTCATTTATTTACGTCGACTTAACCCTAAAGAGAGCTGATTTTTCTTAGCAAATCGAACTGGGCTTACTGTTTTTCTGTCCTGTGTGTTAAAGAGAATTAAGGGTTTTCTATTCCCCCCATTGTGAGATTGTCAAATTTATAGTTGTCTCCATTTTAAGTGTGAGGTCACCAGATTTATCATCCATATCTTTTCAATTACAACCACGTAGTGGTCGATTAGGTTTTTTTTATCACTACGAGATCATCTCTTTAGCCGCTCAAGGGCTAAACACAGTGGTGAAGTTCGTCCTCGAACCCCATCTTCCTACAATCCTTTATGACCTGAGTTTTAAAATATTTTTTTTTCAATGTTTGGAATGTTTGGTGTAACGCACTCAAGCCAATAGATAGCAGGTGAGTCATAAAATTTTTTGCGGTCTTTAACATTTTGTATTTACGATAATGCGCATACAGGAACCCTTACATCGGGAACAGAGAATTTATTCTCTTATCCCCAAAAATAAATCAGACAGCTTGATGGGTCCACACCGGAGATGACCTCCGAAATCACCCTGACAGCTTGGTGTATCCTCGCAGGCTCTTTTTCACACCTGAACTGTCTTTCAGGGGGTGAGTTCGACTTTGTCATATTCGCACGATCTAGTATCTCCATTCGTTGTCCAAGGTGTGGATCAGAGCTATGCCAACGAGGGTCGCAAGTCATCCCCTTCTAAAAAAGGGCTCAAACAAGAGATAGATATATATAAACATTACAGAGGAGTAACCAGGAAAGTATAGAAATAGAAATAGTAAAAATAGAAGCAGAAAAAATAGAAATAGGTCCCACTATATATAAATATAAAAAATGGCTTTTAATTACGAGGGTCATTTCAAAAGTAATGCACACTAAATTAGTTCCTTTATACCTATTTGATTTCTGACGATTTCTCTCTACAGTCTTTCTATATAGTCCCTCTGCTTCTCAATAACAGAGTCCCAACCAGGGTTGCCAAATAAAAACACCGAAAATAAGGGACGGGTTTTGATAACTATACTATTGGGGAGTATGGAATACCCCCCAGGGAAAGGGAGTCTCGGGGGACTTCCCCGGAAATTTTTCAAATTTTAACCTTTCAAATAGCCATTTGCAATGCATTTTTCGTTCAGTTTTGCAACTTACATAGAGTTTAGGTTAAGTAAACAATAATGTAATTACATAGAAAATTTGCAAATCAAAAACAATTTTAAGTTGGTTCATGCATATAGTACAAAGCTGATTTTTATTTTATTAGTTTACTACAACTAAGTGCCCTTATAAAGTGTTAGGGACGTGTATGTAAAATTTTTAATTTTATTATTGTGCAATGTACATAATATAATGTGCGCAGGAAATCTTTGGGGCGACTTTTGAGCCATAAAAAAGTTTTCGAATGAGCGTGTTCCCACAGTCCATTGAATTGTATGATATATTGTGCTTTACTGTGTAAAATACAGTAGCTAACTCTACAAGAGCGATTTTGTCAATTTCAGAGGAAACTTTAGTGGTGAAAAACTTTGACAGATTGCTGCTAGATGAAACAGTTATTTTGTTTTTCTTGTGCTCGGCACCCTGAGCATGTTGAGTTACGTCACTTCGTCCTCCATGGGCAACCGAAAAATCCTTATTACAATAGCTACAACGTGCCTTATTGGCGTTGTTGGGACTAGGCCTGAGCCAATCTTCGTCCTTCATCCATCCATCCCTAAAAACACATAACCTTTTTTTCGGCCCATCACTATTGGATTTTGAACGTTTACCAACACTGTTCATATCCAGGGATTAGTTTTATAACAAACACTTAATTCAAACACCACTATCTATCAACACGATCACACACTAATTTGCATTCGTATTTAGCACTAGACTGAGACTGTTGTTGTGACGTTCGGATCCCGGCGCATACAGACAACCTACTCGTCAAGGGCCTGTTTACATAGGAGTCCGGTAGCGGAGGCGTTAAAGTATTGAAATATATTTAACCAATGACAAACCTCGAAACGATTAGCAACGAAATTTTTAACGCCTATGATTGGTTTATTTCCGTCTTAGCGCCATCTTTCCTTTTACGGTTCCGGACCGGATGAGAACAGGTCCTTGTATGCACCCAACTCGTATACAATAAATTTCTCATTTCGGCGAAAAACGAGATTTTTGCCGTCCCGTATCAAAGTTCCCCGGGACGCGGGAAAAAAATATACAAATAAGGGACTGTCCCTTAAAATCCGGGACATTTGGCAACCCTGGTCCCAACATCTAGGAAGATTTTCTATTCCTTGCAACATGCTACTTTTGTTGAGTCCTCCAATGACTCGGGTAACGGCTGAAGTAAGCTCTTCTAAGATGGAAAAACGTTGACTGAGCAAAGGTCCTTTCAACTTGGGACAAAGGTCGAAGTGGATTCATGTCCAGACTGTATGGTAGATGAGAATACGCTTCTCAATTGTATTTCGCCTTCAAATTGATCCCAGCCTTATGGCCGTGTGTTATCATGCAAAATGAGCGTCCCATCACGAAGCAATTCACGTCGCTCTTTCGACGCAATTTTTCAATCCATTCACAATAATATACTGCACTCACACTTGTACCACGCGGAAATTTATCAGTCATGGTGAGATCATCATTTTCTTCACTTTTGACTGGACTCGTCGAAATTTTTTGGGTTGCGGAGAAGACAGCGACTATGCGAGAAAAAAATTGCTGTCTTTCAACGTCAAATCGTTGTTTCAATAACATTGCAATGTCCAGGCGTTTTTGTTCAGATGTCAAACAGTGAGGAACTCACCGAACACAAACTTTCAATCTTGATGTATGATCTTTGATCTTCTACACTCACACTACCCGAAACACCTGCAGTCTCCATTTCAAAAATGTATCACTTCAAAACAAAACACGTTAGAAAACTTTCAAACACACATGAATGTTCCTCTAGTCTTCAACTGCAAATGGCGCCATCTTGTTTATTACTTTTGAAATGACCCTCGTATGTCTTCATGAAATATTTTTGGAAATTTTCCTTCCCGAGCTGATTTTTTTTCTCTAGAATCGTTACTGGGATTATATATATATATATATATATATATATATATATGTGTGTGTGTGTGTGTGTGTGTGATAATAATCACATTTGGGAAATTTAGGTGCAGTCGGGCACGAGGAGTGAATCATGCAGTAAATCGCTGCGCACAAATTGGAGAGATGCAGTCGGGCTGAGTGTTGATTCAGGAAAACACTGATGATATCTAGGAGATTAACACACATGGATCCAGAGAAGGGAACACAGATTTTAGTCGATATCCAGGAAATCATCTTTATTTAATTGTGAAGCATCGCGAAGGCTGCAGCGGCCACATGACTTGTCCGGCGTACATGCCAGGGCGGGACGCCGATTACATACAGGAGCGTACAGCACATCCGACAGCGACAAGAGTTAGCAACGAAGAGAGAGCGGACAGTATGTCCGATAGCGACAAGAGTTAGCAACGAAGAGAGGGAAAAGTCTTGCGTTCATGCAATATTAAATGGGTGTTTTGCGATATTTTCGCCAGAGGGCCTAAACTACTAAATTTTTAATTGGGCGATTTTACATTCGTGGAGTTCACGTGTCCACTTGTTTCCCGGGGATTGATAAATTCCGCGCTTGCTAGAGCTGAGACCTATGGCCTGGGCATAGGATAAGTGGCCATAAGTTCTTGCAAAGTGGGGTATTTTTGACGTTATAGAGACATAAATTCAGAGTGTTTCGAGGGCTCTTCAAGAATTTTGACACTATACGGACATTCGGAATCTCATAAACTTCGAACACTCATATCTGGGGATGTTATTGAGTTCCGATACTTCACATGCCTGCTTAATGATCTGCAGGGCTGCGATAAATTATACTTACTTTACTTTTAGGTCGCAAAAAAGGGGTCGTGCTTTATTAAAAAGAGAATTTAGAATATGTTTTAAAGTAAAGTAATTTAGGACGTCGCGTTTTCTTGTTACATATATATATATATATATATATATATATATATATATATATATATATATATATATATATATATATATATATATATATATATGTGTGTGTGTGTGTGTGTGTGTGATAATATTACTAACTACCTATAATCACCCATTCTGTACTTCATCTCTGCCATGGTAACCCGTCCTTCTTGTCTTGGCGTAAACGCTTCGCCTTCCCATATACTAACTTCCTCCGCCAATTCTGGCAACCTCTCTGACCTAATTCTATTTTGACGCTTTTTGTGAGAGACGCTGACCTGGCTCGAAGCGAATAAGATGTGTTGCTTTACTGTTTAATAAATTAGTTTGTTCCTGAAGCTGATTTTATTATTTTCCGGCCACGATGTATGCTCTTATTTCATGAGATGTCCATCCGGACATTTCATATATATATATATATATATATATATATATATATATATATAACGATACTGATCATAAAAAACTATGTTTATAAATTAGCACAAATTACATAAGAATCCCACACTTAAAATGTCACCCTTAATAATTTTTTTTTCAGGAAGTAGATAATTTTGCCTCAAAACTGCTTTCATTCTGTAACATTAAATGTTCTTGTGTTGAAACTTAAAGGCAAACAGATATATTGTCACAAAGGAATGATAATAATAAATAAATAAATAAAATGAATAGTCGATCTTTGCCTAAAACGTCTCTAAATGAAGCTATCTTATTCAAACCGCTATTCAAGATAACGTTTTCGAGAAAACAAAGTAGTGCATATCAAACGCGTTCCTATTCCCGATTTTTTTTATTTAATCTTTAGAACACACAAACGAACAAATGGTTGGATTGTTATCAAAATAAATACTGATCTGTACACGTGCACTTCACTGCTTATTAAATTTCGTGTCTTGCTTAATTTCTTTAGGATAAAGAAAACTGAAATAAAAATCAGATAAAAGCATAAGTTTCAGGAAAGAGAAAAATAATTTAAATTTTTTTTTAACTCAGTCTTCTTTCCCTCTCTTTCTTTTTCTTTTTTTTCCCTCCTTTACAGCTTAATTTCGTAGTTCAATGCAAAGTTTCTTTATTCTTTTTTCCGCTTCATTTCTCTGACCACTTGCGTCCAACGCACCCAGTAAAGAAAAATTTACCAACGCCCTTTCAAAAAACACTTCGCTTTCGCTATGAACATCGATTAAAAAGCCTGTGTATAAGGTTTGTAAATACATTTATGTGTAAAACATCCCTTTGAAACGAATCCAGCTCAAAGCGCAGCCATATATTGATAGGTAACGACTGTCAAGGGAATACTCGAATAGCCGGAACTCTCCAGCTGAGTGGCTCGGTTAACGATTTTCCAACAATAAACAACCTTTGAAATGTATCATGTGCTTGGGAGGTTAAATAGAGCACTAACATGCACCCTATAAACTATCTCGAATTATTTAAGCTAACTCGTTAAATCTTTATTTCTCTCGACAATTTCTCCTTTTCTTTCGGCAACAACGAGAAAAAGGAAACAGTATAAACTAACAGAAAAAGAGGAGGATAATTCAAAATTAAAGAAGCACTACCGAAACCCAGTGTTTGCTTTTACAACTGCCTCCTAAGCCTTGCCGTTAAAAATTTATAAACCCCTTTTTCGGCTTATTTATTTTACTAACAGGAGGCTTAAAATTTCTGTTAAAACTATTACTATGCGCTCCGAAACGACTTGAAAAAAAGTAAAAGTAGTGGTTAATCAAAGAAAGCTGATATAAATCTAGAGAAAAAAGTTATTTCGGTATTACGACATTAAATGCAATTTGCAAATATTTGTCGTCCTTCGTTAATCAACCACTACCGTCACCACTGAATTCGCCGCGTAGAATTCTGGATTCTGGTCGAGACAATTTATTTAAGATTCAAAGTAAAAGCCAACTTTATCCTATTTCTTCAGTCCCAGAATAGAAATTGTCTAATACAAGTATACTACATTTTTTCCAAAAAATTAATAAACGCCACTCGTGCATACAAGATAAAGAAGAAAAACTTGTTTAAAACTCAAGGGCTTAACTTAATCTGGCATCGCTAACGTAGAACAAGTTCTTCGTTTGCAACGTTCTTCATAGTTAAAACAAAATACTTTTATGCCTGAAAACGATGCAAAGTCATACACCAACGGGCGTAAACTTTCAGAAAATTTTTATCCAGTTCGGTCCTTTACAGAATATATTTCGCTGGATACATTTCAAGAGAACATTACAAAACTGAGCGTGGCACTAACTCCCATATTTTCATCTACAGTTGTTCTGTTCGGAAATAATCGAATTGAAGAGGTGGAAGAAAAACAGGCCATGTGTGTATCCAGAAAATGACGCGAAAAAAAATTTTTTTTTCTTGGTTAGTAGCAATGACGATATCTATCCTGTAAATTCATTGGAACAAATGAATCAATATAAAAAAAATGCAAAAATAATTATAAACCGAGTATAATCTGCGAGTTCTAAATGTACGTTAGATCAAATACAGGGCTTTCTTCGGTTTCTGTATAATGTATAATGTTTCTGTATAAGTTCATTTTTTTTTATATAAATCCTTAGATTAGATTTTTAATGTGTATACCGTTGTCCTAATTAACAAACCCCGTTACTCCCATTTTCCACTTTTTACAGGATGAGCAAAAAACCGATTTATTGGACAATAAAAAGATAAATGATTATCGTTTATTCTTAAAAATTAATTTTAAAGTGTTCTGAGATCTATAGAGGCCACATTTTTATGTAATTAAACATCTTTATAATTAAAGTGGAGTTGCAAGGTTAGCAATAGTTAAGTTAAGGCGCAATGGCCCAGTTGGCAAGAGCAGCGGGAAAGTGATCTGAACGTCCCTGGTTCGATGTTCGTCGCTAAAAATCCACCGCCGTGTTCCCTAATGGTGGCCGGGGCACGTAAAATAGGTCGTGGCTGCAATGTCCTCTAAGTTCTCAAATTTTCCTCTGGAGGGGCGGAGTCACGTGTTCCGGTCTCGGCACTTGACTCCGTTCAAAATTACGGGACCGGTCATTTAGCCAAATCGGACTCTGAGCCTTGTGGTGCTAATTCAAAACAGGAGCCGCCCCTTTCAGCCCAATAGCCTATTAGGACCAGGTGAATGGAACATCCAACCACGGGGCATTAGCAACAACAACAATTAAGTTAAGGCGATACGTAGTATGTGTTGTTTTTCCCTTTTTTGGATTAATTAAATATTTTGGAGTGATGAGGTTTGACGGAGTTGTACAGAGACCATAAACCAATGTAATAACATGAAAATCCTCAAATCGTATTTTTTGGAGTTACTTGGTTTCTTAATCAGGCCAACGATATATTTTACATTTCCACCAAGCGTACTCAACTCAAGGTTGAATGGATCTGCAATATTTACTTTATATAACACTCTTTCTGTTAGGCTTTTTACTAAAAGTAATTTATATGACTTTCCGCAGTCTGCATGTTTCTTTGAAATTAAAACAGTATGAAAATTTTCTTCCAGAAACAAATATTATATAAAGGTTTACAACTAAACCACTGTGAAATAAAGTTTTCAATTCGTATTTTAAACAAAATAACTGAATGTCAGTAAATGGGCTATGATTCGCAGCATTCTTTTCACGTAGGTTCTATATCGCTATTCATGACTTCTATCCTATCACTACGTGGTAGGATAGAAGATACGCGCGTGGATTACTTCCATCGTATGCATTACTCCTGTCAGTCACACAAAACATTGAATGAATCCCAAATAATTGTAGTATGAATTTTTTTTTATTTTCTATTCTAATGCAATCTCGGTAAATCATTAAGCTTGTAAATAGATTTTACGTGGATTTTAAGGTCTCTAAACGCCTCAGCTTAAAGGAAAAAACAAACAAACGAACTATAAATACTGTTCACGAATCCAAATGATTCCATAGAGTCATGTTATGTCATCACTCTAATGACGAATTTATCATCATACGATAGATATCCCTAGACTGATAGCTTCAAAACGATGAGATTATTTTAAAACAACTAAAAAAAGTAAAGTAATCAAAGGATTACGTTACTATATAGTGCAGCATTGTAAAAGTATAATAGTTATCAATGACTGACTGCTGTGTTGCAAAAGTGTAATAGTTATCAATGACTAATACAGTGACACTTAGGCTACCCCACTAAACGACCATATTTTGTTCAGAATCGATTAAATACCCCGTAGAGCCAATGTTATGAAAGAAACTTCTTTTCGACGCCTCCCTCCCCCCTGAAAATGGCCACTATTTTTTGGAACCATTACTGGTCGCCATAGAGAAGTTTCATTGTATTTAGAATAATTTTAAGTAAAGCCGTAGCAGCCTTTGCGAGAAGCATTTTTTAGGGAATTTATTTTTTACCATTCTCTAAATTTCGAGCAAGGCACCAGTGACCCAGTATCAAGCTAAATGAATTTTCCTCCCAATATTTCTATAACGGTTTAGCACAAGTGCATTTTTTAATTCCGTTTTCTGCCTTTCAAACCAGATCTTTAAAACACATTGCATGTGTTTTCAAAAATCTTTTTGTTTTATCTAGATACTCACTAAAAGAATTTCAATTTTGGAGCAATAGATATTAATAATTCACCCGCTCACTTGCCAAATCGATTAAGTCCATAAAACAAAAAGTGCAGAAAAGTGATAAAATAATATACATTGCTTTTTAAAATTCCTATGAAAACATATATTCAAATAAACATTGTAGAATGTATTGTTACGAATTTTGTAAATATTGCATTTTGTTTCATTAAAATGGCTTCTAGGGAAGAGCTCCTATAGCTATGTAATTAACATGGGAGTCTATGGGAATCGTGCCAAATATGAGAGTTATCGCCAAATTGGCGATGGATTTTGTGACTTATTTTGGTCGCTATATTTGGCGATATTTCACCAATTTGCCGACTAAACCTCTCTGGAAGCTTCTAGAATATCTAGCTGACTGACCTATACAGGGCGCTTTGGAAATCTATAAATACACCTGACATTGGCACTACTTTTGTTTTTTTTTTAATGCCTGCTGAACAAATATATTTCCGATGCATTATATTACTATTGGAAATAAAGTCCTACAGACCATGAAGCTCCGACAAATTAAAATAACTGACTGACTGGAACTCAGTTCAATTTCCTAGTGAGAATTGAATGTGTTGTAACTGCGTTAATTGGCGTGTATTGTACTGAAAATTCTAGTATCCTAACTTGTGTTTTTAGAATTTTCTGCTGTATAGAAGCAAGTTGTTACGTCTTTTATGTTTGAATTTGTGTATACGCCTGAAGAATTTACAAAATAATAAATTTATTTTTTGTGAACTTTCTGAAGAGATTCTTATTCAATCCCAACGAACCCAGGAAAAAACGGAACAATATTATTGAAGATGAAGCTTTTATCTGACGACATATAAGATTGAATATCCTTGGAGTCATCGGTATTATCATTACAGTTTTTGCGTGACTAAGGGCCTGTTTACATAGGACTCCCTTGCGTTGCGTTAAGGAAAAGATGACGTTGAGACGAAAATTAACCAATCATAGGCGTTAAAAATTTCATTGCTAATCGTTTGGAGGCCTATGATTGGTTTATTTTCGTCTCAACGTCATCTTTTCCTTAACGCAACGCAACGGACTCCTATGTGAACAGGCCCTAAGGGACTAAAACGATTTGGTAAGTGAAAAAAAAAAGTTATAACATCCTAGCTAGTCTTCAAATTATTTTTTTTACTACAGAAAAAAAAATTAAATAATTGCTTAATAATTCACAAGTGCTTACATCTGCAGCAGTTCACATAGGAGTCCGGTAGCGGAAGTGTTAAAGTATTGAAATATATTTAACCAATGACAAACCTCCAAACGATTAGCAACGGAATTTTTAACGCCTGTGATTGCTTTATTTCCGTCTCAGCGCCATCTTTTCTTTTACGCTTCCGCTACCGGACTCCTATGTGAACAGTCGCTTAGACCAGCGCTCCCCAACCTTTCTATCGCCGCCGACCGGTCAACGTTTGATAATTTTACCACGGCCCGCTAAGGGAGGACGTTGATTGTTTATATTTTTGATTGTTTTGATTTAATAATTGATGTTATTATAATTTTGATGTATAAATGACGTTACGTTTATTTATTGTTCAATAAAAAACTCGTTTTATTTATTTATTTGTTTCTTTCTTTCTCTTTCTTTCAGGAAAGCGCATTTATTTTCAATTTTATGACTGCAATTTTAATTCATAATCTTGAAATGTTTAATAAACAAGAATAGTTATAAGATTTCTTCTGTTACAAAGGTATAAATTAGCACAAACCCGACAAAGTCGCACCCGAGAGAAATAACCGTAGAGAAATACACCATATTAAATAAAATGGAAATGATTTAATGTCCCTTGGGGGGCCCGGAACCATTTGATCCACGGAGCGGTACCGGGGTTTGGGGACCACTGCCTTAGACTGTAAGTGATTCCTTTATTTTACTTTTTTTTATTTTTGCGATGAAACAACACTAAACGATTGACCGTTATCATCAGTACTGGCTTCTGCGTTTGAACGTCACTATTGCAACGATTTACATTAGAGTATGGCCTTAACTGGATTGGCTTCTGAAAAAAGTGACTTATTATTCGATGGCCAAAAAATTTTTTGTCATTGAGTGGTGTTAATCCTTATTATTTGGGATATTTATTATGAATGTAAAAAGTTAGGAGTCAATCAAGCGCTTGGACACTAAAATTTCAAAAAGTAGACTTAACCGATATGGCTTGTGAATGGCTCAATTTAGTGCCTTGTAAAAAAAGATATGAAAATTTTAATATTTTAAATATTGCGCACTTTTTTTTTTATAAAAGTCTGTTTTCATATACTCAAAATAGAAATGCTCTCCTTTTCTATAAAATTCTTTTTTATAAAAGTCCGTTTTCATATGCTCAAAATTTTTCAGAAGCTAATCTGTAATTAGAAAAATACTGAAAAAATTTTTCCATACTTAAGACAAGAGACCTTTAACCTCGATTTTTTTTTTTTTAATTTTTCAATATTTTACTCTCATATGCAAAATGAGAATAATCAATATTCTTTTCTACTACGTTGATGACAATTAGAATTCACAAAAAAGTATTTTGTGGAAGAATAAAACTTGTTTTTCAAAAAATTCTTCAAAAATGCCAGAATTTTTCAAAATGTTCCATGCGCATTACTTTTCTTCTGATTTCTTCCAAATTTCTCAGGATTGTTCATGGAAGTGTTTTCCATTAACCTGTGCATCATTCTTTGAAACCACAAATTTTTTTTCAAATTTGTACACCATGAAATAAAGCAAAAACGTGAAAGAAAATAACAGGCAGATTAAAAATTAATTATTTATGGCTTTAGATTCACACAAAAAAAGTCAATGCACAGTTACGTTTATATATGTACGGCAAACTTATTTTAAAAAATTTAAAGTTTTAAATGATTTGGAATGTACATAGGGGATTTTGAAAAATGCCAGAAAGTTTTTATTTATTTATTTATTTTTTGAAAACCAGGCATTATTCTGCCAAAAAATCATTTTTTTGAGTTCTAAGGGTTGTGACATTTTCCCTCCTTAAGACCCAGAAAATTTATTAACCCCGGCTGGTAACAAAGCCACCCCACCGGCGAACTTCGAGGATGCAATATTTCCCCCGCAGCGAAGGGTGGCTTACAATAAGGAGTCGCCACGATGTCTGGGCGGTTAGACGTTATAGTACAAAAGGGGATCCGCCTGTTCACAAGAAGCAGTAATGATCCACCGGTGCGATTACGATATGAAAACAGGTATCGTTTTGCACATGGGCCAAAAGGAAGGGCCTATCAAAGTCCATATTCAAGGGGCGGGGATGTTAAAGATCCCGCCAGGGTAAAGGGTTTTAAAAGGCGACGCAGGAGATTTTTAGGAGAGTCGGAGACTGATTTTGATGCTGGATCTGATCCAGATCCTAGGCTGATCCCGATTCTGATTCTGAGGTTCAGACCTCTGAAGTGTGAAGACCTCTTTCCCGCTGAGAAGGGCCGTGGAAAGATCAAAGCTTGATCTTCCTTAGTTTTGAAGCAGCTAGCTTCTTTAGTGAGAGTGTGTGGGACGAGCCGTCCACTACTCTGTGACAGATCTACCGATTACTCGTGGAGTTCGAGTTTGCATCAATCCAGCCGATTCTGACGAGCGGAATCCGTTTCCTACAAATAGTGCTACTTCTGCGTTAAAGCCTAATTCCCTAAAGGCCCAACCGACGACCTGCAATGACAGTGCATCCAGGCAGCAGTGAGGACGATCCTCAACGTGTGTTCTCAGACTTCAACGGCAATTACTTGTGTGTAATAGATGTTCAATAACACGACCTAATTGTGAGGCAATTAATCCAGAATACTCCAAATAAATTGTTTTTAAGTGTAACGAAGTTCTAATTAGTTAGCTGTCTGATCAATTTACATAACCTGAGTGTCGCTACCTAGAGTGTCGGCTTTGACACCAAGCACGGGAAAATGTTACAGGGTCTTTAATGTAGTAAAAAAGAATACAAATTATTCACTTTTTTGTATATAGAGTTAAAAATTGAAAATTGAAGAAAATCGAGTTTGAAGGTCCTTTGTTTCCTTAAACTACAATTCAAAACAGTGTATCGCGAAAGGCTGCCTCGGAGCAAATTCCCCTATTTGAGTCACTCACTTGCCGAATCCATAAAACAAAAAGTATGGAGGGATGTGATAAAATAATATACACTGTTTTTTAAATTCCTCTGAAAATATAAATTCAAATAAACATCGTATAGCACTAGAAAGACGGCTGCCGTCATTTTGACGGTTTCGGACATACTATTGAACGCTATGTCTGTATGTATGTCCTCAGGCTTTTGAAATTTTATGACTTTTTCTAATTTTACTCGAAATATGCACACACGTTTACAACATTATATTCGATAGTAAAGAGGGAGAGCAAATGTGTTGTATACCTACCTACTAAGACCTAAAGCTGTCATTTTGACGGCAATACAGAAAACAGACAGAAATCTTTAATATACCGGAAAAATGTTAGTTACTTTTCATCTCTTTCCCCTTTTGCAAATAACAGAAATATTGACTCTTCGGAAATATTGATGTTGAAAAATAAGGAGTGCACAAACCGTGCATATATTTTTACGGATAAGCCATACCAGGCTGTCAGCTCGGCATACCTGCATAAAGGTAAATCTAAATATATACTAATTTATTATAAATTGGTATGAAATAGTTCAAAATTTAAAGCATTTAACCATTTAAAAAATATTAAATATTTTAAATACTTGATTTTATATTTAACCGTCAAAATGACGGCGTTCAGTCTTTATAATGCATTATTACAAATGGAGCATTTATTTCACTATATATAAAATCTATAAGATAGAATATCCTTGGGGTAATAGTTAGTATTATTACAAATTTTGCTTGACTGAGGGACTTACCGATTTGGCAAGGGTAAAAATGTAATAACATCCAATTCAGTCTTCAAATTAATTTTTTACTACAGAAAAAAAATTGAAGGAATTGTTTAACAATTCACAAGTACTTACTTCTACAGCACTTACGCTGTAATTGACTCATTTACTTTTTTGGGGATGAAACAGCACTAAACGATTGACCGTTATCACCAAGTGCTTGCTTCTGCGTTTCAATGGCATTATTGCAACAATTTACATTAACGTAGGGGATGGTAGACTTTCAAATTACTAAAAATCGAACAAAAACTGGATTTTTTTTTTTTTTTTTTTTTTTTTTTTGGGGGGGGGGGTATTAATATTTTAAAAATATGAAAATATTGAAATAAAATGTATTTAAAATATGTAATGAAAATTAAAATGAAAACTTGGTGGCCTTAGAAAAGTAAATAATAAAGGTAGGTGAAAAAAATATTTTTTAAATGGCTTTTTCTCAAAATGCGTAATTTCCAGATTTGCAAGTCTTTGAAATACTCCTCGCGCCATAATTTTTGATGAAATTTTATAAAATTTATAATAAAGACACCTCTAATACATAAAAATAAAGTTATGTATCCATTTCAGGTTTCGACATCATTCAAATTCTCAAAGTTTAACTTAAGTGTAGAAAAGTACAAAAATTTCCCGAAAATTCAGAGTACAAGCATAAAAATATTTACTAAAAATTAACTATTCAACGAAAGCACAACGTAATATATAACTCTGTTCAAAATGTATTTATAAGCAATATAAATGCAAAATTAAGGGGGAAAGTTAAAAATTGGATCGCAAGGAGCATTTTAAAAAACGTGATAAAAATTTCAATTTTTAAAATATAAAAAAATTAAATGTTAATAAAATTTTATAAGGTGTTTGATATAGTTATACTTTAATGAATATACATATATGCAAAATTTTATATTTCTCCGGTAAAAATTTCAAGAATCGCTTTGTAATGTCCACCATCCTCTTAACTGGATTGGCTTAAGAAAAAAGTTATTATTCGATGACCCCCCCTCCCCCCCCCCCAAAAAAAAGAAAAAAATTGTCAATGAGTGGTGTGAATCCTTATTATTTGGTAATTTTATTATGAATGCAAAAAGTTAGGAGTCAATCAAGTGCTTTGACGCTCAAATTTCAAAAATTTCAAAATGCCTGCCTTTCAAAAGTGGACCGATTTGGCTTGTGAATGGCTCATAATATATCATTCGTTCCAGTTACAAAACTTCGTAACAAAAAAGATGCATTAAACAAGAATTAATTAAAGAGGTAAAGCTTACGAAAATGAAAAGTTTGAAAGACTTAACAAAAGTGAATACAATAGTGAATATAACTTATTTATTCATAATCAATGAAAACAAATAGCAAGATTCCAATAAGTTTTATGTAAAACATACTTCTCTGCTGACACAAGGTGCCCGCAAAAAGCCAACTTTAAGTGACACCTGCTTTATGCAAAATGTTCATAACAACTTTATATTTTAAATTAAATTAAATTTTCATATTGATTTTGATGTAAAATCGCCTGGCAATTCCAAAAATGCAGTAAAAACTCTACATTTTTTAAACCCTATCTTGTAAAATAAAGAATCAGTTAAAAGGTTAAAAAGAAGCATATGATTAGCATCAAAATCAATATGATTAATTTAAATAAAAATATAAAGTTGTTATAAACAAATTTGGATAAAGTAGGTGTCACTTAAAGTTGGCTTTTTGTGGGCACCTTGTGTCAGCGGAGAAGTATGTTTTACGTAAAACTCATTGGAATCTTGCTATTCATTTTCATTGATTATGAATAAATAAGTTAGTAAGATATATAAAAAAGTTAGTAATTAATATATATATATATATATATATATATATATATATATATATATACACCTAATTCTGCTTTTGCAAGAAACTTTTTTACACGAATTTGATATAACACGAATTCAAAAAAATATTTCATTCTCTTTTTACACGAGTCATTTTGATTTAACACGGGCGGTCCAATCCAATTTCTCAATTTTTTTTTCCCTAAATTCTAAGAAAACAAAATTTTATTTGTGACGTATTATTTTTGGCGATAGTGTATCCAGTTCTGTTTTGATTCAAGAATTCAGTCCGAAAAAACATTTTCTTCTTTTATTCTATCAAAAATAGAAAAAAATGAAAGAAAATGATCCTGTTCTAAATGCAGATTTAATAAAAGAAGGTCTGGAACTGGTCAAAAAATTGGGTAATCATTTTATCAAACATGGCCCTAATGAGGGACGCACTGGGAAATTTCAACGTGAACTGAAGTTGTTGACAGAATAATATAACGGCGTAACCAAAGCACGAACACAACGGTTAATAACTGAATTTGTACGTAAAAGCGGTGAACCATCGGCACCAGATGAGACTCGTGCTGATTTTTCTCAAGAGATCACAGAAAGAATTTCATTAACAAAGGAAGAAGACGATGTCCACAACATTTCTAGTGATAGCAGTGATATTGCAGTCGTACGCAAACGTATGCGCCGTTTATTGTCAGAGAGTAAAAATGAAAAAAAAAAAATTATGCGTAAAACAGATTTTTTTTTTTTGTTGTTGTTCATAACGAATTTTTTTCATTTTCATTACATATTATTACATGGGTATTTTGTTGAAATAAAATAATAAGCTTAAGACGAATATGTTCATATGGTTTTTTAAAATAATTTTTACTGATTACTTTTTAGACCCGGAACCAATCTTCTTTTCTTCCATAGATGCAATGTCTTTTTTTACACGAATTTTTTTTACACATATTCTTCAGAAACATATCTGTCGTGTAAAAACAGAATAAGGTGTATATATGTGGTACTTGCACCTACATCGGAGTGTGGTACCTGAATATGCCAATAGATGACACTATCATCCGTTTGCGCCGCTCCAGAATAACGAAAGAGTGAGAGATCTGACAATCCCAGTCAGAGGTTGGACGGATTCGATGTATGAACTATGACACGTTTGTCTGATAGCAGTGGACGACTCCTCATTCATTAGTCTATATAATGTTAATATTTAACGACGTAGCCTTTTAAATAATAATTTTTATAAGTAAGTAATATTCATTAAATGTTAGTATAGATTATAATAGTTTAGTTATTTAAAACTCCGCACGGCTATCCTGTCCCATATACAGTGGAATCACGATCGATCGCTTTCGGATCCATCGTTTTTCCGTATGTGTCGTTCATTTTATCCAGTCCCAACAATCATATTTCTTTGTTAAATTTCCTCATCTATCGTTTTCCCGCATTTATCGTTCATTTCAATCGGTCCCTTGAAAAACGATAGATCGAGATTCCACTGTATATATATATATTACAGAGGAATCTCGATCGATCGTTTTCGGATCCATCGTTTTTCCGTATGCGTCGTTCATTTTATCCCGTCCCAACGATCATATTGCTTTCTTATGTTTTCGCATCTATCGTTTTCCAGCATTTATCGTTCATTTCAATCGGTCCCTTGAAAAACGATAGATCGAGATTCCACTGTATATATATATATTACAGAGAAATCTCGATCGATCGATTTCGGATCCATCATTTTTCCGTATGCGTCGTTCATTTTATCCAGTCCCAACGATCATATTGCTTTCTTATGTTTCCGCATCTATCGTTTTCCAGCATTTATCGTTCATTTCAATCGGTCCCTTGAAAAACGATAGATCGAGATTCCTCTGTATATATATATTACAGAGGAATCTCGATCGATCGTTTTCGGATCCATCGTTTTTCCGTATGCGTCGTTCATTTTATCCCGTCCCAACGATCATATTGCTTTCTTATGTTTTCGCATCTATCGTTTTCCAGCATTTATCGTTCATTTCAATCGGTCCCTTGAAAAACGATAGATCGAGATTCCACTGTATATATATATATTACAGAGAAATCTCGATCGATCGATTTCGGATCCATCATTTTTCCGTATGCGTCGTTCATTTTATCCAGTCCCAACGATCATATTGCTTTCTTATGTTTCCGCATCTATCGTTTTCCAGCATTTATAGTTCATTTCAATCGGTCCCTTGAAAAACGATAGATCGAGATTCCACTGTATATATATATTACAGAGGAATCTCGATCGATCGTTTTCGGATCCATCGTTTTCCCGTATGCGTCGTTCATTTTATCCCGTCCCAACGATCATATTGCTTTCTTATGTTTTCGCATCTATCGTTTTCCAGCATTTATCGTTCATTTCAATCGGTCCCTTGAAAAACGATAGATCGAGATTCCACTGTATATATATATTACAGAGGAATCTCGATCGATCGTTTTCGGATCCATCGTTTTTCCTTATGCGTCGTTCATTTTTTCCAGTCCCAACGATCATATTGCTTTCTTATGTTTCCGCATCTATCGTTTTCCAGCATTTATCGTTCATTTCAATCGGTTCCTTGAAAAACGATAGATCGAGATTCCACTGTATATATATATTACAGAGAAATCTCGATCGATCGTTTTCGGATCCATCGTTTTTCCGCATGCGTCGTTCATTTTATCCAGTCCCAACGATCATATTGCTTTCTTATGTTTCCGCATCTATCGTTTTCCAGCATTTATCGTTCATTTCAATCGGTCCCTTGAAAAACGATAGATCGAGATTCCGCTGTATATATATATATATATATATATATATATATATATATATATATATATATATATATATATATATATATATACAGTGGAATCTCGATCTATCGTTTTCGAAGGGACCGACTGAACTAAACGATGGATACGGGAAAACGATAGATGCGGGAACATACAAAAAAGTATTTACATACCTTAAAGTTTGACATCCCTAAAATATATTTACTCACATACATAAATGCATACATATCCGTAGTGTAACTGAAGATAAAATTAGAAAGTTGTACTGAAATCCAAGATAATAATAATAAAAAAAGAAATACACGTAGATACACAGGAATTTTGATTCAAATAAAAGTACTTAATCGTCGTTTGTTTTTTGGCGGTTTTCTCTCCACAAGTAAACAATATTTTTTTTTGTGCTGCAAATTGCATTCTTTTCGGTATCGGTTATTGTGTGAGAGTATAAAGAAGCGGCAGCCGTAAATCGTTTGTAACTAGAACTATTCCATTGCACCGGATGGGGTCCGACATAAGACCACCAGGAAGTTCTGCTTCCGGGTGAAGCACTCATTGGTCAGTGTAGAACTGCAGTAATCACAAACTTCTCACACACTAGACCAAACACCAGGGCGCCTCCATCCCAAGGCCGACAAAAAAGCTGACTGTGAGCCATTGCTGATAAGAACAGAAATGTTGAATAGTCGATGAATTTGGAATGAGTTGCCGAAAATAGGGGTACTCCAGGAGCTAAAGAATTAAGGAACACCAACGACGAACAAATAATGGGAGTGGTACAATAAAGCGAAACCAGGCTAAACAAGAGAAAACAAAAATACGAGACCGTGCATCTGAAATGTTCTGCTCATTGTTTAATTAGAGCGTCATTCTAGCTCAATCCAGACCTTTATATTTCAGGTTCAGTTATGAAAAAACGATCGATCCGATAATAAATAAATATAATAAATATAATTTATTAATATTATTAGAACAAGGGGGCGTCAAAACTAAATTGCGCTTGGGGCCCTCCAAATGCTTCATCCACCACTGCACACATATATACATATAAGTGTGTGAAAGTGTCTCTGAAAAGAAATACAGTACATTCGTCGAAGACAGTCAACCTGTCACGTCTCATTATTATTTTGACAAACGTCTATAACAATAAGTATCTTTAAAAGTTTACAAAAGTGGTATTATAAAAGTGGCATATTATAAACAAAGTAAAAAACCTGATCAGTCAGCTATTTGCTGAATCAGTTGTATGAAATTCATTTGCAAATTCTTGCAAAATATTTCCTCCTTCTACGAAAAATACAATAATTCAATAACTTTTTCCTCTATCCTAGGTAATCTATTGTTCTCCTCACAACGGAGACAACAGGACGTTCTAATCGCCTTCTGGCAGGAAGCCAACGATAATTCTAATTGAATCCGACAGAAAAATATTGTGAAACACTTTCTTGCCCATAAAAACTAACAAACAAAACACGCGGAGGTACTTTTAGTGCATGGAAGAACTGGCTGTTGATAAGATTAAAGAATACTTGCAAGACATGCTAATTTCAGGAAGAACTGTCCCAGATAAGGTACAAATGAAGAAGAAAAACTACTTGCAAACAAACTGATCGTAAACTGCCCGCCATCTGTTGGGCGACTGGGTAAATAAATTTAAGAAGTTGCCTAAAAATTGACATATTTTAATATACAAAGTTGCTACCAGCGGCGGATTTAGGATTAGGCCACTAGGCAGCGGTGTAGTAGCTGCAGTTCCCGAGAATAAAACACATATTTTATCTTGTGATTTTCTTAACTTATAAAAAGATATTTATAAACCATGAAAAAATTTGATTTTGTTTTGAAATAAAAATAGTGAAAATTGCTTTAAAAATATTTATAGTAATAATTATAACGAACTTCATTTAAGACATGACAAGGCGAAGCTCGGACCAACGTACAATCTAATTAGTTTGTAAATTAAATTATAAGAAAAAACTATGGAGTTTTTCTCAACTTTTAAATTTATATTGTGTTTTAAAGTTAAACAAAAATATAGTATGATAACAATTCAACAAATGTAGACATATGATTAAATACTTTTGTCTATATGAAAGGTTAGTTGACAACGCTACGGTCATTTTTTGCGATACGAATGCTAATTAGACCGGGGCCTACAGCTTAAAGCCGATTACATTTGTCTATATGAATAAAGACTAAATTTTTTAAGAGTGGTGCTTACAATAATGAGAACAAAAAGCTCATTTTTTAAAATTTTATAGCATTCCATACCAACACAAAAGGAGTTCGATCAACTGACTCTTGAAATTTTTTATCTCTCCGCAAAAGTGGCCCGAAATTGAAGTCATCGTGATATTCACATATGTGTGTGTGTGTAGTAGTAGATATATATATATATATATATATATATATATCAGGGGTTTCCAACTGGAGACCCGCGGGCCGTATGCGGCCCGCGGTGACTTTTTTTGCGGCCCGCAAAGACTTCAGGGAAAATAATTTGCAACATCAATTTAGATATTTTTAGTCAACGAAAAATGTTTTTGTAAAAATCTATATTGTTTTCAAATGCTGTTCATTTACAAAAAAGATTGATTTTCCTCGAATTCCATGAAAAGTTGGGTGTCCAATCATGTTCTATTTCATCCCCCCCCCCACACTTATTTAAATACCCACTTCTTATTTGACTTTTTTTGTGCGTGTCTGTGTAATTTAACGAAAGTTGGCCAGTTATAATCAAGGTCTTTGTTGGAGGTTCATGCTCGAATTTTTAAAAATTTCATAGTACATACTATACACAAATCCTCCAAAAACCCCTCTCTCAAGAAAAGTCCTGGGTATGGTGCTGATTAAATTGCGGCCCGCCACTAGACAGGTGTTTTCGATTGCGGTCCTTGGACACTTGTAAGTTGGAAACCCCTGATATATATATATATATATATATATATATATATATATATATATATATATATATATATATATATATATATATCTGTACCTTTGAACAAAAAGGGCCAATGTCCATTTTAATCAAATGTCAGAGGACATCAGTTTAGTTTACAAATCTTACTAACGATTTGTGTATAGATATTTTTCCAAGTTTTACTTTTCAATTTTAGTCATAATTTTTGCTTACATTCTAGTATTATGTTTATTTCGATTTCTTTTTCATTTGTAACTCAACTTTCAAAGTTTTGGACATTGGCCCTTTTTGTTCCAAGGTACAGATATATACCCCTGGCGAGCCTAAAAAGGATATACTGACAGTTTTAAGTGATATTGCCTTACATCAGACCTGTGGAATATGAAGAGGGCTAAAGGGTATGAAGTATTCTCCCGGAAAATCTTAATGGAAAATCTTCAGATGACGAATCACGGTATCAAAATCGTGATAATAAAAATAAAAAAGGCAGATTTGTTGGAAAAATTACTTCTCTAAATGCTCTTTTGTCAAATTAATTCGAGCTTATTAAGTCAGTGATCCTAAGTATCTCGTAATAAACAATAACCGAGTTTCACTGTGTATGTATATATATATATATATATATATATATATATATATATATATATATATATATATATGTGTGTGTGTGTGTGTGTGTGTGTGTGTGTGTGTTTGTGTTTGTGTAGGTATAATTTGTATATATAAAACATTTTCGTAACTGACTGACTCACTGACATACAACGCACAGACCAAACCGATGGACCTAAAGGGCTGAAATTTTGAATGACGATTCTTCTTATAGTGTAAGGGTGCACTAAGAAAGATTTTTGAAAAATTCTTCTTATATTTTTTTTAAATTAAAAAAAGTTACAAAAACAGCTTAATTTAAGTTTGCATTTAAAATAATAATTTGAAGTTTATAAAATGTATATCACGAGAAAGATCATAAAAATTCTTTTAAAATGAAATTTTTTCGAATCTTTACCTCCATTTTCTGATTTTTGGTGAATTTTTAAGGATTCATTTTTCGAATTTAATTTATTAAATGCTGATCACGTGATTTCTTTCTCTGGTACTTTAAATAAATTTATCGCCACGTCCATGACAACTAAATAGACAAAAAATATTTTTTTTTGTTGTTGCTAATACGGCAGACGATTGGACATTATCCGAAAAAAATAATAAAATACAGTAAAAGATATGTTCCTCAAACTGTACTATATTCTTTAGTATGTCCTATTAGATTTAATTTGAATATTTTCTTCTACATTATTTTGTCTATAAAAATATCCCTTATGATTTTTTTATAAATATATATTTTTTACATCAATTGTATACATTGATCGTCGTATTTATTATATATATATATATATGGCATTAATTGCATACATTGACCGTTGTATTTACACTGGTGTAAGAAATTAAGAGAATTTGCAGACTTGGTCGATTATCTCTAGAACTACTGTACCGATTTTAATGAAATTTGATATGTGCATACATTGATACAATACAAAACAAATAACCATTCAATAATTGTAATACACACACGTGATCGAGCGTAACACCGGTTGGAGTGGGAAGGTATGAAACAGCGGTTGCAGAACAAACAAAAAAATGGGTTAATAGGGGGTATGGTCCCCTCTTACAGATATACAGGTCTCGCAGCGTGATTTCATACTTGAAATAAGGCACTTTATCATTTCCTGTGGAAATTGGTCCCACTCGTTCAGCAACGCTGTTTTCATTCCCTGGATGGTTCTCGGAGGGAGGTTGCGAGTTGCAGTTGTCCTCCCCAGAGCGTCACAGACATGCTCTATAGGGTTAAGGTCTGGAGATCTGGCTGGCCAGTCCATCCGGCGAATATCCTCACTCTCTAGAAATTCGTCGACCAGAAGAGCTCTATGTGGCCTCGCGTTATCGTCCATTAAAATGAACTTTGGGCCAACTGCACCCCTGAAAAGGCGAACATAGGGCTCCAAGACCTCATCCCTATACCTAACACCGGTCACAGTGCTTCTTTCAAAGACATGGAGAGGTGTGCGGCCATCCAACATGATGCCTGCCCAGACCATTAAACCTCCTCCGCCATAACGGTCGATTTCGCGGACGTTAGAGGGTAGGTAGCGGGTCTCTGGTTCTCTCCATATGAACGTACAGCGAGAATCGGTGTTTAGGCTGAACCGTGACTCATCAGTGAAGAGAGCGGTCGCCCATTGATCCATACTCCAATATCTATGCTCTCTGCACCATGATAAACGGATTCTCCTGTTCGTAGAAGTGAGCGGGACGCAAATAGCAGGTTTTCTTGCAAACAACCCTCTCTCATGAAGTCTTTTGGAAACAGTCACCCTTGATATACGGGTTCCTGTGGCTGCATACAAGTCACGAGAGAGCTGAGAAGCTGTAGCACTCCTGTTACGCCTCGCTATAATCGACAAATGGTGATCTTCTCTGGCCGTCGTGGCTCTTGGACGAACTTGCCCAGGCTTTCTCTCGATGGATCCGGTATCCTGGAACTGTTTCCATAAGTTACACACGACGCTCGGCGTTAAATTGAACTCGCTACAAATTTGGACTTGAGATTGGCCTGCTTATAGCCTCCCCACAATTCGCCACCTCATTCCATCATCTAAACGTTGGTGGTTACTCATTTTTATCGTTACAATTTGAAATTAACCGATTGCTGCAAAATAACACCATGAAATTCGCCGAGGTAGCGAACGAAATGAGTCTTAACTTACGCGCGCTCATAAAGCCTGTTTCTCTACTAGCTCCGTCTACACACACGTGTACGCTTACGTATTTGACGTACAAGATTTGCATCTTTGTCTAGAAGCAGTGGTTTCACATTCAGTTCAGTTCTTTTCATGAAATTCGATAAAATATGCAAATTCTCTTAATTTATTTCACCAGTGTAATTTGAATGTACTTGCGGGTTTTCAGCTAGTATATATATATATATATATATATATAAGGGCTCAGTGGCGCACCAAGGGGGGGGGCAAGGGGTCCTGCCCTCCCCCCCCCTCCCAAAGAAATAGAAATTGCATTATAAATATTTTTATCCGTTCACCTTGCCCCCCCCCCCAAGAAAAAATCCTGGGTGCGCCACTGTAAGGGCTAATTATCCGATCGTAATGAGGGAAGCCAATCGGTTGGATTTTCCCTAATCGTCCCTCCTACCGCCGAGATGTCTGAAGTTACTTAGGCGTGAAGAATGTGTAGACTGATTTAACAAGCTTATATACTCAAAATAATTGATTGCGTTTAGAATGAACAAAAATTAAACAATATATTCCTCTAATAAAATTATAACTCACTAGCGGCCCGTCCCGACTTTGTCCGGGTTGAACAAAATATTATACCAATAAATTTCCAGTTGATAGCCATTAAATTGTAAATCTTTTTTCACCTTAATAATAACCTAAATAATACCTTAAATTAATTTTATGTTAGTTAATAATTAAAATAAATTTTTTAAAAGAAAAAGGCGTGCCGGAGAACGGCTAGGTTCGAACCGCTAGCGTCAGAACAGAAGCCCACCGCGATATCACCACGATAAGGATCGTTGAAATCTTCGGAACAAAAAGCGGTAGAAGACAGTAGCGGAAACAATGGAGATTGTTAGGATTAAGCCCCTAACTTTATTTCTTCTGATCAGATATACATAATATATAGCCTATGTCCATCTCGAATAATGTACCTTTCAAACAGTGAAAGAATTTTTCAAATAGGTACAGTGGTTCTGAAGATTACCCTCCACGTACAAAATCGCTCTCTCTTTATATATAAGTATAGATTAGCTAAGTCAGAAAAATGTTTGATCCATGGTCCAAATAAATATATTAATGGATATTCAATATTAAATCAATGGACTGGTAGCCTTTCGCTATCGAAAATATACTAAAGTACGTATGTCCTCAGCTCAGAGCTAATATAGACTTATTAACTTCTTAATTTATTTCACCAGTGTGGTGTCAGAATTTTTGTTTACATTTATCAGTTACTTTCAATTGATAACAGCACAATAGGTTTTTTTCTTTTGGTGGTGGGAGGGTGGGGCAGAGAAAGTTTATACGTGGGGATTAAAAGGTTCCATTGGCCCTCTGTAAATCAAGCTGTACAAGGCCTAGGAATCAGCTATCTGTGATGAAAAACCAATGTCACAAGATCATTTAAGCTGTTGCTTCCTAGCAAACTATTTTATGCGCTTCAAAAAAATTAATACGTTTAAATGACGTAATAAGATTTAAGATCAAAGCATCAGTATAGAAACTTCCGTTCTCTTATATTAAAAATATTTCCAAATACACCCTCGTATGTAATGTTTATGATAATTACGCATAATTCTCTTAAAACCGTTTTCCCTATAACATTGTGTGCGAATTACAGATGTAAACTGGAAAATAACAAAATGCAACCCAAACAAATATTTTGCAAATAGAAGTACTTTCATAATGACACTATACCCCTGGAACCTGAAATTACCTTCTTTGTAAAGAACAAAAAAATTCCACCAGTTCGTGCTAACAAAATCAATATAGTTTAATTTTGCAGCCAGTCAATCACTCTAGGTATTAGAAGCTAAACTAAAATCGATAAAATTGCAAATTAAACGTATAATATTTCACAGTCAGTTTTAAATGCTAAATATAGTTTTATAATCGACGAATATAACAAAAATGTCCGTGGTAGGTAGGTGCACGGGTGACTCGAAGTTCCAAAGTTGCCTGACGAGATCAATTAATACTAGCTTTAAGCGTGACCATAAAACCTTAATTTACAGTTACTAGGGGCTTCGCCCCTAGGCTCACTCCTCTGTTATGGCTAATAGCGAGATACATAGAGGTGATTCTCAGGCAATGTAACAGCTTCCATCCATTTACTGTTGTCACCCTTAATGCGAAGGGCGTTTCATCACTGTTGAATTATCAGCTTTAAAATTCAATTAAAAATCGAAATTTTAAGATAAGAGTCTTCAAATGAGGTTTATATGAATAAAAAAGCTTTCAGCTTCCAGATGATGCAAATATTTTCTTTGTAAGATAAAAACTCGAGGAGCATCGATATTACATCCACATAGGGGACGATATTTCTTGAAAAACTGTTTCATTTTTTGATGAAAATATTAGTCTGTTAAAATATTTTTAAACAAATGAGGTCTAGTTTGAAAGAGAAATGTCTGTAGTCTTAGATTGTAAAAAGATCAAAATTCTACGATCATTTTTTGGCGAGTTATCGTAATCTGAAGATGAAAAAGTCAATATTTTCCCACAAAACATAAAATAATAAAAAAAACTTAAAGTCCGACGAAGATGAGACATGTCTTACTTTGGTCCCCCCATTTTTCTGCATCCATTGGTATCGCTCTCGACCCCATACCCCCAGCGGTTTCGGAGGAGATAGCGTGACAAGCTTTTGACAGCGGCAGCGGGAGTTACTTTTTTTTAGAATAGAGATGTTTTACCAGCATCCGTGTCCGATCTCCTTGATCCAAAGGTACGGCTAACAGGATGGTAAAACATGGCCTTTTAACAAGCTTTCCTTTCCTTTAGCTTCTTCATATTAAAGTTCGTTGGTTGCGTCTACGAAGTTAAGATAGGAAATCTCCTTAATCCTACTTCATCTTTAACCTTAGCAGGCGCCTACCACACCATGTGGTTAAAAATTTGTTTTCGCAGCTAAATGTGTGTTAGAAAGATGGAATCTATTTAGAATTTTATGCTTAATCATACGAGGAAAATTTACCACACCGAGAGATTAATAAATTATGCAACCTGTCTTGAGTGGAAAATGGAAAACTCATGATAGATCGGTTGAAAATGACAGGTTTACTCTAAACAGATATCATAAATTCATGAATATTTTATCACCAGCTTACGTTTTTTCAGAAGTAAAATGCAGTCCAGAATAAATGCGAATATCATTAAACTTATCTACAGAATACAAAAACAGGGTAACAGTAGTTGTAATAACAGACTTCAAACGGTCATATTGAAATTGCATAAATGAATTAACAGTTCTAGGAATGAAATTGCATAATCGCATGTAGAAAGAGTTCATAATAAAAATTAAATTTAATCCGAGTCAAAAGTAAAACTATCATAGATAATTTTAATAAAAGGGAACGATTAAATTCTGCACTCTTATCTGTGATATGTTGATTATAATTATTACTCTCATCAATCAGCTCCCAATTTTTCCCTTTTTTTTAACATCGAAGTTTATTTTTCTGTCGAATGAGCACTCAGATCTTTCACCCTCCATGTGAAAGCACTCCTGTAAATTATAGAGAATAATACAGTGTGAAAATAATTCAATTGAAATGAAAAGTTCAACAGTTAGACGTAACAAAGAACTAACAGGTTACTGCTTTATAAGGAAGCGGATACACGGTTTAAGATATCACAAGTATCTCACAAACTGGAAACGAAACTACATGCAAACGATTAGGTAAATAGTGCGCTAACTGTGGGTCAATGGTCGTTTTAAGTAAACTTATGTCGTATAATTATTTAATTAAAAAATGTTTTAAATTCTCGATAATTACATATTTTTAATACTTAGGAAAAAAATGCGTTAAAAAAATGTGACATGAGGTGTCAGTCTTGCAATTATATGCTTACATTGTTTTAATTCGCTTCTGACCGTCAGTGTGAAACTAGGCTTTCAAAATTAGTTACAATAAAAACCCTACAACAATAAAGACTGAACACGGATGATTTGAAAGTAGCACTCTCAAACATTTCAACAAATATTGAACAAATATTATTCAAGGTCTAGGGTCACCCTATTTTTTTTTTTTTTTATTTTTTTTTTTTGTTTGTTTTAGGTTTATTAAAAAAAATGGGGTTTGTTTTCAATGTTTTAATATGCAGCTTATAATTTTAAATTATTTTTTTCAAATTTTGTTAATTTTTACCTTAATGAAATACGAATTAATATTTCTAAACAAAGTTTAGGTCACACAAAATTTGGTAAAAACAAGCATAGAAGATAAGCAAAACTTTATTATTATTACACAAAGTAAATATATATGCAATATATAGTTCATTGATTTTAAAAATAGTTTGTCAAAATTTGCTTAATTTTTTTTCTACTTTTTGTGAGCATTTTCCCGATTGAAAATTTTTTTGCTTCAACCAAAAAAATTTTTCACTAGGGTCGAGTTCTTTTTATTTAAAGAAAGTGGGTCAAGGTTGAAAAAAGCTTGTGCACCACTGCACAAAATGATGGAATTAAGCAAAAAACAGAAAAAATTCAAGACATTTGTATAGCAGTAATTAAAATATTCAGTTAGAATTTTAGAGGAATACTGGGGGGTGGGGTGGGGGGCGGGATTTTGCCCCTAACCACATAAGTATAGCAAATTATTCAACTGAAAAAGTTCTCATACATATTTAATATAAAATGTTTATTAGCAGTATAAAGAGTTACAGCGTGCTCAAAAGATTGTAGTATGAATTCATAACACAAAATGTCATGCATTTCAGTATTGCACATACACATGAAAGTTCTTACACTTAATAAATATGTCACTTTATTAATCACTATCAGTTTAAGTAGCAATACACTTTGATGATTGTTATAAAAAAAGACCAAAATATCTGAATTTTCATTATTAACACTTGTATGTTTAACAAAATAAGCATAAGACAGGAGTCCATCATTTTACCTCTTCAAAACTTAGATTGAGCACAAAACTTTGTGCACTGTACTTTACAGATGAGGATAATATTATAGGGTGACAATATCTGATACCTTCGCTTCTGCAGGAATATCTTAGTTTGCTAAAACAAAATAATCTAATGATAATTTACTAAGTCTTCACAACTTCAATCATTTGGAAAAGGGCAACAAAAAGGAAGCGATTATTTTTTTAAGTATAATTAAAAAATACTAACAGATGAATTATTTACACTACAATAATTTAAACTTTTCCTTACGTGGTGGGATAGCATGTATCCCAAGAATACGGGCCCAAGAATGAATATATAACCCCCTTAATGGCCCTTCTTATAAAGGGGGTATGAAATTTCCCGTTCTAAAGAGGGAATCGGGAAAAATGAGCCCCATAAGCTTAAAAGCATTCTTCTAATAGGAACAAGATTCATGAAATGATGTTAATAATAATCTGTTGAACACTTTAAGAAATATGACCTATCATAAATAGGTGCACAAATGGATACAAAAATATATTAATGCAAATGCCTATCAGGTTAAGCTAAATGCCTTCAGTTAAAATGGGAAAAAAAAGAGGATGTGGATGTTTATAAAAACAAGATTTTCCCTTGTGAAGAGAAAGATGTCATAAACCCGAACAATGAATATTTAAAATGCTTAAAGTAACACTGTTTTAAATATTTTTTTTTCACATTGCAATAAATAGTATCAGGTATAAGTAAAACTGCCTATCAACAAAAATTAAAACTGCATACCAATATTTTCTCATTCCATAAAGTGTACATAAATAGTAAATAAAAAGCAATATATTTTATAAATTTCCAAACAAAATTTAGATAAAAAGGAATATTTAAAAGTTTTATTAAAATGAAATTTCGGTGGATCAACTTAAGTTCAAGCTACATGATAACATTCTAATATATATCTTCCAATCATAACAATTACATGAAATTTTTATTCAAATTACATGAAGAAAATTCCTAATTGACACATTTATTCAATAACCTATTAAAAGATACTGATTAACACAAACTTCTTAAATTTTTAGATAAAAATTTATTTTAAAAATTATACCATGTTCTTATACATGTACTATCAAGAATTAAAATTCCTTAGATGAATTTAAATTAAATTCAAATCAAGTTCATAAAGGTGACAATAAAAAGGCCCTTTTCTAATATGACATTTGACCATCCACTTCATCAATTCATTGGTTTATTTCCTATGGGCGCACTATACTCATGAACCAACATAACTTCCAATGAGGGAACAGCACAAGAACATCCATGCTTTAGTCAGGACTCAAACCCAAGCCCACTGCAAGGAAGCACACGACAAAAGTAAATGCTATCCACTATAAATTAGAAACTACTTGAGCAAACACAGATACTTGTTTATATTTGTAAGAGTAACAACAACAAAATTACGAAAATCAGAAAGGGAAAGTCCAATTCGTGACATACATATAAATTATTTTCAGCATAAATATTACTGTAAAAAAAGGGGTGGGGTGGGGGAATACTCCTGAGATTTTATAGAGCCTCTTTTAAGGGTCAGTGGGAACCCTGAAATAACATTGTAGATTTTAAAAAGTACAGGCAAAATGTTTTGTGCATTATCAAGAACCACACAGAAAAAAAAGTAAAATGATGGACAGCTGTACTATAAAAATTATTTAATGGAGCTGGAGAAAACATCCAAATATATTAACTGCAAGCAGAAAAAAAATGGCACATGGTATTAAGAGACTCAAATCACAGAATTCATACAATAGATCAGCAAATAATGTAAAAATACAATAACACGAACAGCATCAATAAATATACATCAACAGTGGAAAAAGTTAATCTTCCATTTGGCCATTTTTATAATAGCAAAAGACTTCACTGCAAAACAAGCGCATTACTAATTTGGATATAATAGCAGTTAAGTAAAATATATTTCTCTTTTTAACAAGATAAAAGCAGTGCACTCAGCCAAAAATATAGACAAGCACATTTCATAACATCTATTATAAAAAGTCCTTCATGTACGTAGATAATATATAATCTCTGTCAAAGCTGCAAGGCAAGATATTGCAACAAAAATATCGACAACTCTCTCAAAAAATAATGGCATCTGTCCTTGACCACTTCCAAAATGGAAAAGTCGAGGAAAAGGCATAAGTTCAAAAACACAAACTTTTAAAAGCTTTGTAAAACCAGAACAGTAGGCTGTGTCGATAAACACTATTTTACTTAAGAGTTTACTAAAATTTATGAAAAGGGTCTCATAAATTATGACATTTCCAAAATATAAATGCATGGGTTATTTGAAGGGGGGGAAAAGGCTTTTTCAATTGTGAACAAGTTTAATACATGCATTATATACATATTAAAATATATTTATTTCCTAACATGTCAGAAGTATTTCAATATAAATTTTGTTTTCCAGTTTCAAAAAAATTTAATACAAACAATTAAAATACAATTATTTTATTTAATAACAAATATAATAAATTCCACACTTCTCAGGTGAAAAAATTATAATTTAAATCCTTTATTTGGAGGGACATAGTTCCAAATCTTAGTATTTGAACCAAAATTTTAAAAAACAAATTTTTTTTCACTTATTTATATATATATATATATATATATAAACCTATATGTGTTAAACATTTTGTAATCCCTAGTTTGAGCAAACTCATTAAATTTGATAACTGCATTGTCTTCAAGTATATAAAATTAACAAATCAGCAAAAACTATGAAAAAAAAAAATACATCCTAAGAAATTAAAGCTAAATATTGAAAATCTACTTATAATAGACAAATTCAATTGCAATCATAATCATGATATAATTTACGCTAAGCATATTAAAAAAGTAGTTCTATTGATTTTTTTAAGAATATGGGTGTAATTTCTTATTATTCAAAATTGTATATAATGTTATATTACATATACATGAAGTATATAACACACAAATAGTCTTGGACATAACACATTTCACTACCATTCCTACATATTTTGCTCCTTTTCTCCCAAATGTTTAAAACAACTGTCAAACATGGTATTATCTAAACTTCAAAAATGAGGGGTGAACTTTTGATTTTAAAATAGTATAAAGTAAAAAAGTTTACACATATCCAAACAGCAACATCACACACACTATGACACAATAAAGTAATGTTTAGATACAAATTACTTTTTGAACTCATGAGCCATTTTTCAGCACTTATTTGTACTTGTGTTCTCAAATTAAGGCAGTTCAACACTAAATAATAGATGAATATAGCAACTGTGATGTTGTCATCACATCACCTGCAACCTACAGTGTCTTTGTACATTAGTGATATATCTTGTGTAATCAAAGGTCAACTTTATTAGGCTAATAAGGTTGCAAAGCTTAGCGCAGTAGTACAGTTAACATACAGATTTATTTTATGAAAATATAACTGCACTATAAATCTTTGTGCTAATTTTTACTTTGAAAGTACCTAGGGGTATTCAAATGAGTCAATTTTAAACTTAATTCTGAAAGCTATATTTTAAAGGCCATTTTTCAAAGATGTATCCAAAAGAAATGGATGTATGAACACACAGAAAAAGCTAACAGCAAATCTTTCAAATGGAATAATATGAATTTGACATACAAAGCTAAACACAGCCTACTGTTATAATGATTAAAATACATCAATCTTTGTTCAAAAACACAAAATACTAAATGCTACAAGGCAACAAAACTCCACAGTTTATACACAGTTTGCAGTTAAATATCTTTTCTTTACACATTTGAATATAAAATTATAATACATTTAAATACAATAGTAAATATTTTTTAAAGAAAGATACAAACACTCAAAACACAAAGAAACATGAATAATTTACACAACGTGACAAATATTTTATACATTATTTATTGACACATCTCCTTACTGAACTGCAAACTATGATACATGCACACACTTCATAAAAATTAAATGCTTATTCTGAAAATCACTGTAATTTTGAAAATGCAAGACTTTCTTCATAGTAAAAGCTTTATTTAAAAGAAAAAAAAATTGCACAAACTATGAGATGATATGAAATTAATGTATGCTTGATCAAATTAACAGAGATGGTTGATATCTTAAGACAGCTTCTAGCAACTACATCATGGTGGTTACAAATCTCATACAGATTAAAAAATATAACCCCTTACTGATTATGACAACAGATATTTATTATTGCACAAATCAAAATATAAATATAGAGCTACATTTGTACCTTAACTGTTAACATGAGCATTTCCTTAGTTTTATCAACTATGTCATATATTGATTATTGAATTTAAAAGGAAAAAAAATCTATGAAACCCCACCTGTCAAATCAGTTTCTTTTTTTTTTTAAATTTAATTTTATTATTTGTAAATGATAGAAACTGGGTAATATCAAACAGACTAACCAGAACTGCCACAGAAAGTAATTTCAAGCTTTCATACCAAATTAATAATTTTTTTGATTTGTCTTATAACTTTAATAACTGGAACAATTCATTTTATAAAATCATTTTTTGATCCAGCATAAAGTTTTTCTTATTTTGTAAAAACTTTAAACACAAAATTGCAATTTTTTTTTTTTTTAAACATTGACTGTCATAATGCATGTGGATACACAACATATGTTTCAATAAATAAAATGGAAGAAATTTATATTTTGAGTCCCTCTTTAGTTGATTTTCAAACATCCTGAAGTAGACATAAGGATTACACAATTTGTTCTTACACATTTTACAGTATATTTCAGCCAAAATATTTCATACAATTTTTAAAATGCACAATGAAGTTGACAGAAACTGAATGGTGTCAGATTTTCATAAGATTGATATCATTACATCCCTCAAATCTGAACATATCAAACTTAAAATAAAAACTTTACAGAATTAGTTAATTTTTAATACAATCAATAGTTTAGTACACAACCAAGGCTAAATGTTTATTTTTAATATCAGACATTAAACTAATACTAATAAAGTCAAATTTAAATATTTCACATATAATTATGATTTTATAATGGGTATTCATGCAAAAGTTTAAGTCAGAAGTTCTTAAAATACAATCAAAGGCAAAGTTTTACAGAAATACATTATTGCATTTATTATAATGTGATTTTTCATTTTTTTTTTAATTATGCACAGTTATATGATGTCTTTTACATTAGGCTATGAAATATGAAAAATTTTGATTAAGTATAACCAATAATAGTAAATTATACACAGCAACAGTCTGATAAAATGTTTCTGTTCTTTTGATTAAATTGTGTATTGCTTATCTAACACACACAAAAATGGTATCTGTGATAATAAGATTAGAACATTTTTTTTAGTTGACAGAAAAAAAATCAAAATAATAAACAGAATGTTTAAATATGCAACTACATTTTAAATATATAATGCTACATACAGCAGCCACTGTTTATATTAACAAAAATTTTGAGAAAAATGAATTACACTCAGAACAAATCATAGAAATTAATAAAAATGTTTTACTTTTGTTAATTTGTATTTTTGCCCTCAATTATAGAAAGTTTTGATCATACAGTATGATAAACAAATACAAGACAAATGTTTACATCACTAATATCACATTATATGAGGATTGAAATATTATGGCAATTAAATTCTCACATGCGAAAGAATGGCATAATTAATTGACTGACTTTTCATTTCTTTACCATGAACACACATCTAATTCAAAACTGAAAGTTTCTCTTTACAGAAAACATTTTAACTTTATAATTTTAACATTTTAACATACATAATACAAAATATTAGTAAGAAATTAAACAGCATCTGAACTTTCTCAGAATAATCAAAGCAATTTGGTAACTATGAAAATATTTAGGATGGTCATAATTATTTAGAATAAAATGACTGAAACTTCCTGACAGACTGATTTTAAGAAACAGCCATTCTCTGAAAACTGGCAACCACTGATTGCTTCTGAATACATTTAAGATTTTTAATTTAGTACTTAAAAATTCCTTAAACATATTAAATTTTTTAGTTAACATTTAGTTCATAAATAAGCAAATACAATAATTTACTATAATTAATATTAAAATATTTTTCATACCTGTTATTGCAAATCACCAATACGCAATATTACTGTAATTTAATCTCAGTTATCTACCATACTTATATCTTTTTTTTTTTTAATTTTTTTTAATTAAAAAAAAATTTTTGCAATATAAAATTTTGTATCTTGAATTATCTCAAGTTATAATAAGCAAATATCTTGGAACAAAAATTTAGAGAACAAATGTTCCCTGTATACAGAACACTGCACCAAAGACAAAAGTTGCCACATTTCTTATTAGGTAAAGTAAAAATATATTTATAAAATAAAAATTCATACACATCTTTAAAAAACATATTTAGCGCAAAAACAAATTTATACCTGCCTTCTATAACAAGCTACCTGTTTTGTATGCAATACAAATTGTGTGCTCTAAAATTTTATTTAAATTTCTTGGCAAATTTCAGTAACTATAGCATAATATAAACACTAAATCACTAATGCAGGAGCTACCAACTGTTCCAATAAAATATCTATAAAACAGAGCACAATCCTGACAACATTTGAGCATTGCATTTATTTCATCATGTTACATGTGTACTGCATAGTAACCTATCACACTAAAATGATACATAATTCAAAATATTAAAACTGTGGTGAAAAATGTAGTGAAAATTGTGAAAAATCACAATTCGTGATGATATACTGCCAGTCCTAAAATATGAGTTAAAAACAAAGAAACATCAAGTAAAAATTGACACTGATATAGTGAAACTTCAATGATAACAAATAAACCTATACAAATACTATGAAGAAAAATCATTATCCTCCACAAAATACATTATTACACTGCAAGATCATAACTTATAACAGAAGCAAATTCTCTTGAAACCATTTAAGAGTTATTTCAGAAACATCATAGTAACAATTTTTTATTTTCCTGATTTAAATGAAATTTAAATGTCAGGTAAAAAAGGAGGGGAAAAGTAGCAAAATAACTACTGCAAAAATAACTTATTAGCAGTTATTTGCAAATCATTTGTGTTCAAAAAGGATTTTAAAAAGTTATAGGTAATAACAAATTTATGAAAATATTTAATAAAAGGGAGATCAAATTTGAGAAGAATTATTGAAAAATATTAATGCAGAATACAGCAGAAAATTACTATACTAAGAGAATTATAAAGTAAGAAGCAATGCTTTAAGAATAAAAATTTTAAGTCACACACATAATATTTCAGTTAGAAAAAGGGCAATTTTTAAATAAGACATTGAGAGAGAAATTTTTTTAACTGAAAAACAAAAGGGTTTAATGATTCCTCTTCATAGGACATTATATATTTAATTTGTGTTTATTCATTACATTTAAGGAAACAAATTGTACCAATATTTTGATGACACATACAGCAAAACAGAAAAAAAATCACTGAAATGGTGTCATGAGACTGAAGATATAGGATTATGTGGTGATCCCATTTGTGTTAGAACTTTATCCAACCATTGTAAAGGACCATGCAGATGAATTTCAATCCAGCAGGGTGTGGATGTTACATCTTGACGATGGTATTCAGCACCCCAGCCTTTAACAAAACTTGTACGAATCGTACACATCTTTGTGAGTTCATAAACAGCTTCAAACCCATGATTAACAGCTTCAGTAAGGAGATGAGCAAATTCCTAAATAGAATCAGAAGTTGATGAAATAGAATAAAAACGTTAATACTTGATAATACAAAATTGGGAGAAAGTTATGGGTTGTCTGCAAACAAGTTGCTGCCAAACCTCTAAGAACAATTTAAAATCAAGCAATTTTAACATTTAACTTTATTAATTCTAAATTACATTTTTAAACATTGGATGAACAAAATTTCAAATTGAGGATTCATAATTGGAATAACAGAGTGATTTGCAATTATAATAAAATCAAAGTTAGTATAAATGATCAATCAAATCATACTGTTGATCTAAGACTGTCAAAAAATATTACTTCTTGAGTACTTAAAAGTAACTAGGCATTCTGTCTTTTTTTTTTTTTAACCTACAATGATGGCAAAATACTTTTTAATTAATTGCATTCTTTATCTCTACCAACAACAAAAATACTAAGAACATGGTTCAGTTTCTATTTTATTTATCAGATAAGAGTAGTTTCCTCCTGATATTAATGTTCACTCATTACCAAAATCTACAAACTGCAAAATCTATGAATTTCAGAAGTAAATTTATTATCAAGCCATTTAAAGTTTTTTTCTTACGGGGAAAAAAAAAACTTTTAAAATATACTTGATTTTGCTGTAGCACAGTGTACTTATGGCAAAGCTTATAAAAAGCAGAGACCTACATCCTGTGCCAGAGAAAAACAACAGAGGAACAAGGTTTGAGAAATAGCAAGGGGTAGGTAACCAACCAAAGCACATCATTCAGTTGTGTGTTCACTCCTGATATTCACGTTGACTCATTACAAAAATCTATAATCTGAAAATTTTATGAATTTCAGAAGTAAATTTATTATCAGGCCATTTAAAGTATTTTCTTATAGGAAAAAACTTTTACAATATGCTTGATTTTGCTATAGCACAGTGTACTTATGGCAAAGCTTATAGAAAGCAGAGACCTACATCCTGTGCCGAAAAAAAAAATTTTTACATAGGGATCAAGGTTTGAGAAATAGCAAGTGAAAGGGGTAGGTAACCCACCAAAACACATCAAGTTATTTTAATTATTGAATAATTTTTTTAATTATTGATTACAGTTCCTGCTTGTGATTGATCACAATTATTACATGACCCCAGAATATTGGGATGCTAAAAGGAAAAAATCTGTTTAGTCAATATAGCCATCTATTGATGAAAACATTTAATTATTTGAACTTAAAAAATTTAATCACTACACAAAAATGGGGCTATAGAATATGCATTTGTATATCCTGCAAAAAAAAAAAAAAAAAAAAGTTATTAAAAGTATTAATTACTTTTTCTATTTGAGGTTCAGCTTTTAGGCACTAACAATTTTAAGAAAATATTTTTCTTAAGTTTCTTGCTCAAATCTATTTTCTCCTTTAAAGTCAATTACCAAGTTTTTAATTTTCTAAAAAGTATAATGTGATAGCATTTAAAGAGTTAAGTAGAACCACTTTTAAAAATGAAAAATGTTGAAATCTGTAAATACAGACATTTGGATTTTTTTTTAAATCCAAACCTATCTAACATTCTTAAATATTATGATTTTAAAAAGAAGCTTTTTTTACTTCTAACTTTTAGAAAAAATTAATTTTATACAAAACAGTTTTCATTACAACAAAACTTTCATAAAAAATTAGTGTTTGGATATATTACTTCATTTCTTAACCCGTTCGCTACCAGCGTCCCGTATAAGCGACGCAACGATTCCACTGTTATCAGACCAGCGTCTCGGATACGCGAAGAACTCTAATCATCACGGGGATCCCAGTGTAACGTATACGTAACTTGAAAATGGAACGATTTGTTTTAATTTTTAAATGCTAGTAGATGGCGCTAAATGGTAACGGTTTTCACAACAGTCGAGTCATATGGCATTTGACCTTCATGTATGGGCATTAGTTTCTGTTTTTCTGTTCTGTGCTTCTGGATTTGATAGATTTATTGGTGTAAACAAACTGTGAATCACAGCTCTTTAAAGTGCATGTATGTGTTAAAGGGACGCCAGCGTTTTTATTTATTGCTTTGCTTTTTTCGTTAGGAGAATATGGTGAAGTGCATCTAACTGACTGTACAGGGTATGAGAGAGAAATATTTCTGGGTGTTTTTTGTAGATGTTTTGGATATTTTGTTTCTTTTTCTTTTTCTCGAACACGAAATCACTTTGTCGCTAGACAAAGTGATTTCGTATATACATCGCCTGTATATACATCATGAGACTGCTGGCCATTAATTTAAGGGGTGGGGTTATATTCAGTTTCATTCCGTTATCCATGGCTAAAAGACCGAGATACCTAACTAAGAGTGAAATAATATGTGTTGTAATCAAAATATGGGAGGTGTTGACACTGGCAATTCTATCATTAATCACTATCCAGCATTTAGAAAAACAGTGAAATGGCATAAAAAGCTGTTTTTTGGTTTGTTAGATATGGCACTTCTAAATGCAAATGTAATATATTCGAAGGTAAAAGGAGAGAAAATACCCGCTTTGGAATTCAGATCCAGAGTTGTTAGTCAGATAATAGAACAGTTCGCAAAACCAAGAAACTTAAAAATTTGTCCAAAATCATCGGGCACTCAACCTTTGCGTTTATCTGGAAGACATTTTCCGAAAATTTAAATTGACGAAAAAGGTTATAAAGGTAGAAGGCGATTTTTGTGTGCGCTAAAAAAAGGAAAAGCGAAAGAAAACATCATATTATAAGTGCAAAATATGCAACGTAGGACTGTGTGTCGATCCTTGTTTTGAACTATTCCACGCACAACAGAATATTTAAATTGGAATTTCATTATCTACAGATAATTATTGCTTAATTTTCTTTTTTTTAAATATCGTATTTGTAACTTTGGTATACAGTATTTGTTTCCGTGTGTTTAAGTACAATTATAGTATTTTGTATGTTTCATTTATTTCTATTAACGTTATATTCATTTTATTAATACATATTAAGAAGTAGTATATTATATACATAATTTCTAAAATTGAAGTCATTATATTAAAATGCTGATTTAATATGAATTTTTTTGTAAAATTAGGCTCAACTGCTGAAAATGCGTGGGCCGGTGGCGACGCTCCATTTCGGAGCGTTCGGTCCCGTGACTGCGATTCGTTTTCCGCGCGCTGGTCCTCAAGGGGTTAATTTGCATAATAATGTCTTGTTTCCATGGTTTGTAACTTTTTCTTTTTGTTTCTTAGCAACGGCTACGTTGTTCATCTTATGTATAAGTTTGTCTTCAGAGTTCTGAAGCTGTGTTGAAAGCTGCATTGTACTGCAGGCAACTGTCAAATAAATATGTAACTCACTGGATGTATATTTTTATTTTGCGTGTCATAAATGCCTTTAGCTGTCAACTAATTAGTTTGGTTAATACTATTTTATAAAACTTATATTTGATCACTTTTTTTTAAAAGCATTTTATCACAACTGTTGTGAGCTTTTGTATTGCCAAAAGGAACAAGAGCAACACCAGCCCAAACGAAATTTGGGTCATTTGAGAGATAATCATTCCAGCAAATCACTCAAATACAGCACATCTGAGAATAATTGTCCAAGTCACTAGAAATTAAAAAAAATAGTCATTTAAGAATAAACATTCAAGGCCTAGTGCCTAGTGTAAACGAGTTATGCGAGAAACAATCAATCTGGCTAATCACTAAAGTGATATTTATATTCCTGAGACAGGACATCTGATTAATTTCTCTCTCCTGCCTGAGAGAATATGATACACAAACATTAATTTTTTATTTGTTTGGTGTGAAATTAACAGCCTTTAATTGCATATCACCAATTATTTCTTGAATGAAGTTAAGAAAAATGAATCTCTAAATTTTTTTCACAAAAATAAAATGAATTTTTAAAAATCTTTCCCAGTTACTTAAAAAAAAAAAAAAAAAAGAGGGAAGGGGACTAAATATAAAGAGTGGAGAGGGCAAGAAGGAAAACCTGGAAACATTCTACCTTTGAATTAATTTTGGCAAGGAAACTATTTTGCTGAAAAGTAAATCACAACTGTAGTGAGCTTATTAGTACTGAATTACTCCCAGAAATGAGATAGGCATATAGGTTATTTCTATAATGCATGATTGAAAACATGCAAAATACCAAAGAAAAAAATAGATCCAAAAATAACCTATCTTTCGTGAAACCAGAACATACCATACAACACAACATATAAGAGGACAACTTCTGGGATGCTTTAAAATTTCATATCCCTCCTTTAGCAAAATGTGAAAATTTTTTCGATATCACATATAATTGTTTTAATATAAAAATTTCAATTTATCATGGGACTTCTGAAAAATCTTTGATCTTCAGACAACTGCCTCAATTTAATTTATCAGACCATGTGCTAATTTTTGTCTGTGAAAGAAAACTGTTAAACCAAAATCACCAGCACAATTAAATCTTCTGCATGCTAAAAGAGTATAATGGTAATTATTTTTTTAAGTTGAATTTTTGACAAAATTATATAAAAAGGTGTTGAGTTTCTGTGAATTAAAAAACAGTAACTCAGGCTATGTATACATCATTTTTCTATATACATCATACTAATATGCTTTTAAATGATATGCTTGTTTTGAAAGAATCATAATTAAACAACCTTTTACCACAAAAACATATTTAAAGGAAAATAGTATAACTTAATTGGTGTATACATTAGTTTTTTTAACCCTTTCGCGACGGGGTGCCTCTGCCTAAGACGCTCGCTGGGGACGGAAGGAATCATCCCAAATTGGTGAAAGGAATCATCCCACAGGACAGGGGTTTTGCGTCGCTAAGCCTAACTTTAAGAAAAAATTCCCACAAAAAAAAAAGTTAAAGCCCTAACGTCATAATTTGTGGTACCGTTTTAGATTATTAGTTAATCTGTCATATACGTTAAAATTAGCCTTTAATAATCTTTTTTCTTTAATTTACACTAAAAAATATTTTTTAAAAATCGCTTATCTTAAGATATAATTTTCAAAAGCGCTATTCAAATTACTCTAAAGTTTTAATTGACAAAATACATTAATAAAATTTAAAATTAATAAAAAAAACAACACAGACTATTTATAACAAGAAGTAACAATATTTAAAATGAAGCCTGAGTGTGGTAAATCTCGAAGCACGGAGAAACGCAAAGTCCTACATTGCATGATCTACTAGCATAAAATGTTGATTTTTCCTTTGTTTTAGCACGGTTTTTGAACAAACTATGCACCTTCAGTATTATCATTGCAAAAAAACACTTTTCACGCAATACTTATATTTGAATATTTGGCTGATTTAGAAGTTGATGGAGCACTTCTTTGAGTGTTTTGAGCAAAACTGTTTGTTTCTTCAACAATCAAATTTAGTAGATCATCAAAAAGGAAAATAGTAAAGAAACCAATTTTTTTTTCAGCATTTACTACAGAATTTGTCCCGGTGTTCCAATAAATATGTATGGGGATACAATTCCTCCAGCGCTCGAGTCCAAGATAAAGTATCTTGAGTCGAACTTCTATTGGAAGGGAAGGCAGGCAATGAGCTCAGTCTCTGATAAAATGTCTGTATCAGAGTCACTAGAAATACCACTTTTTAATTCTTTAGACAATGAATCATCACTCTCATCTATGTCACTAATTGGCTCATTTATCATGCGAGTATATTCTTCCTCTGATAAATAACGTTTTCTCGCCATAACTGGAGTCGAGGCTTTCCGAAATCAGAAGGGAAGTGTGCAAAATATAACCGAAAGCAACGCAAAATGTAACAGAACTGACAACAACTCAAAAGACCCCATATAGTAGCGAAAATAAAATTTTAAAAAAGTATTCGGAGAGACAGCAGAAGCGCGAATGTTTATATCATGTGGAGAGTTAAAGAGCCGAGCTCTGTTTGTTTACATTATGCTTTCCCCCCTCCCCCACAACAGCTGATGCGCAAAATACCAAATTGAGGCAGAATGTGAACAAACTGAAGGTCAGAATACTAAAACTATGTTCAGTTCAAAAGTAATGGGCACCGAGTGCCATCTAGGGGTCTTTAAAAATTGTTCCAGCTTAAAATGCACATATGCATCACCCGTCCACCGGGTTCATTCTTCAGCGATGCATGGGTGGGACGCCTGGCTGTGAGTGACATTCGTAGGGAATGCATATGAGACACACGTCCTGAAAGGGTTAAGGCAATTTTCAGGTGTGTTATAAATTTTTCAGAATTTTTCATAAATTTCAACTTAGCAATTTAAAAAAAATAAATAAAAGGTCGATTTTTTTTTAAGTTCCTCTTACCTATGAATATGATGATATTTGTAGTTTTCTTTCAGATAAAATTTATTCTTCACAAGGTTTATCATAATTTTAGCTCTCCTAACCACAAATTAAATTAAATTTACATTAATAGTAGACAACCATTGACTTCAGTTTTTCATCACAAATCCAAAAAAGGACACAACTAAACTATACATTTTCCCTGTTTATAATTTTTTAGCATTTGAAATATTTTAATGAAAATTCTTTCAGCAAGTTTAACAGAAATCAAACTATAAATTGAATACATGAATAAGACTTCAAATTCAAAAGCTAAATTAAGAAGTCTAAGCTACTAAAATGTTTGAGATCAGTTATATAAAGAGCAAAATCTTGTTTTATTAAGTACAACTTTTGTCCCACTTCCAACGCACACATAAACTATAAATAAATCTATGTACAAACTTATCACACACAAAAATTTACTGTTTGAAAGATTCTAAACTTACTTGATTGTTAAAAATTTTTAAGCTGCAGCCAGGTGGTATTTTACAAACCGTTGTTGGATGAAAGTTATGAGAATGATTACAGTTTCGACTCTGTACAAAAATGGCACTATCACTAAGACATTCAGCGTATACTTCACCACCTACATAATATAGGTGGATTCCTAGAAAAATAGGCAAATTACAAGATTTAGATATAATCTGAATTAAAGTGTACATCATTAAGAAAGATATTTCAAATAAACTTGATACAAACATACACAGAGTAAAAGCTAAAAAATAACTAGTGTACCACAAAGTTAAACAAATAACTCAGATTCAAAATTAGCACATTTTTGTAGATTTTTCTTAGTTTAAGAGAGAAAATAATGGTCAACTTGAACTCACAAGAGCAAAAATTTGGATATAATTTGTAATCATATGTGACTAAATGCTTTAATCATTTTATTTCTCTATTCCATTTTAAATTTTAGAAAGGAAGAAAGTTGGCAGGATGAGTTTTGATATTCCTAAATACTTAAAATTCAATTTATCCGAACTGAATACGAAACTTCTCTAGACAGGATAGTCAAATATTTCCATCTTAATTCTTATAGCAGTTGACCAAAGAGCAGCAAAATTCTCTATATTGAGTTTCTGGTTAAAGAAAAACAACCCAACACTTCTCTTTCAATAATATTTTAAAAGTTGAGTTTGAGATACCTCTAAAAAGACTTTTTATAGGTGAATAGGAAAATTAATACTTTCGACATTTATCTTCGACATCATTACACAAATTATTGGTTTAATAAAGTACTGCTCATATTTAAGACATTAAAGTAGTCTAGCTTGCATATTCCTTAAAACATTTTGAGAAAGCAAGAAATTTATTTTAATAAAACCATTCTCTTGCATTTCTCTTTGAACTTATATTTTATATACAACTCAATAGAGGGCACAGTGGCCAGTTGGCATGAGCAGCAGGCCAGTGATCTGAATGTCCCTGATTCGATGCTCATGGCTGCAAATCCACTGCCGTGTTTCCTAATGGTAGCTGGGGCACGTAAAATAGGACGTGGCTGCAGTGTCCTCCAATTTCTCAAATTTACCTCTGGAGATGCAGGGTCAAGTGTTCCGGTCTCGTCACTTGACTCGGTTCAAAATTACGGAACCAATGTTCTTGGAGGTCAAGTCAGACTTCAGCCCTACTGGTACCTTGCCTTAAAGTGAAGCTGCTTACTACCCTTCGCCAAGGACCTAGGTCCTTTGGACTTGGTGTAGGCTTTCCTACACCAAGGGGATTGGAAACAACAACAACTCAATAGAATTTAAAGCAAAAAGTAAACAAAAATAATTCTCAACAACTAAAACATTGGTACACAAAATAATTCAAAGAGCAAATCAAAAAGCTTTTGCAATAAGATACTTCTAAGGCATCAGTTTTACACAAATATTAGCTAATTTGGACTACACAGAGCCAACTTGTTTTATAATATCAACCATCTAAAACAAAATATTTATATGCACACACTGAAAAAACACAAATTTTATGCACATCAAAATTTTCAAGCCTAAATTTTCTCATATCAAAACTAAACTATTCATTTGTAAAGACATCTTCATTCTTACTCAAAATCAATTAATACACAGAAATAAATTCTTTAATAGATTTAACATGTTTATAAATGTTTTTGAGTTTAAGGATATCAATCACTGTTAAAAGTTATATTTATGGATGAAAATAAGCCAAATAAAATGTAGCACCTAAGAAATTAGCATGGAAAGAAAGAATGGAATCGTGACAATGAAAAGACAGACAGACACCTGTGAAAACACAAATAAAAAAAGGAATAACAGATCATTTGGTATTATGACAATTATATATAAAAATATAAATAAAAAATATACTGAAAATATATTTATTCTATAGTGGATCTTTTTTCTCAATTTTTCTGTATAAATTTTGAGAATATATAAATAAAGTTACTATATGATGATACAGTTAATTGCTTTTACTTGCATAAAAGGCAATATTCTATCATCTAGTAGAAGAAAATTTTATATGAATCAGGACAGGTTAATTCACATTAAAAATTAAGTATATTAATAAGGAGTATTGAAAAAATTAGTGAATGACTGGTTCATTGCAAGTTATCTGAAATTACTAGCATGTTTATCTGAAGAAACAGTAGAGGAATGACTATTTTCAACACTGGTATTCATAAAAACATACATGTCTGTGGAACTATTTTTACTTTCTTGATAACTTCACCTTTTAGGAAATTAAATGAAGAAACTTAAGTGATGATTACAAAATTTGAGCTTATATTACACTCTCATCTTTATATATTGTTCAACACACTTTGAACTTTTTGAAAAAGTATCCCATGAGAATTTAAATTTATATCCAAAATTTCACAAAGTGTTCAACAATATATTCCCTGAAGTTGTCAACAAAGGTAAAGAGGTTGTTTGATATCTAAAGTGTAACTATAGATTCATATTTATCACAGTGGAGATGCTACAGAACAAATGAATACATAATCAAGTACTCAATATTTAATAAAAATCACAATTTTCAAGATTCTAAAAATCACAATTTCCAAGAGAGAAGACTAAAAAAAAAAATTAAATGACAAAATTATATAGTGCTATCATAATAAAGAAGGCAACAAATTCTCAGTGAATAAGGGTAAATATCCCCAAGACAAGTGACTGCTGCAGTGAAGGGGGAAAAAATGGAAACAAAAACTCAAAAGATAACAATTTTAATCAAATATGAATATTTAAACTGGTATATATGTATACCTTTCTTTAATTACTGGACAACTTTTTTAACAATGTATTTAACAATTTTCATTATTACTGGAAAAAGACTAATCAGACACTATTAAAAATACGATTGCTAACACAAAACTGTAAGTATAGAAAAATATACATGATCTTTATTCTGATCATGTAATAACCTGAAAAAGAAATTATGAGTGAATTGGCTTAGACAAAACAAGAAGACAATATATCATAAGTCTATAACAATATCCAATCTGAAAGGGAATAGAATCTGAGGTTTACTGACCTAACTTCTTTTCCCTAATAGGTAGCTTTTTTATGAAGAACAAAAGAAACTTTAAGCCTTCTACTTACCTTTACCTATATGACGCCTTGTGTTTTCAATTGTAGAGTTCCTGTTCACATTAGATAAAAGTCCTAAGCAAAATCTGCTTTGGTTATTAGAAGGGTCAGTGAAACCATCTACTACAATGCTATGATTCTGTGCATGAAAAACTTCACCAACCCTGGAGTTCAATTCATAATAAGCAATAGAGCACCAAAATTGAGGTTCTTGATAAGTTACAGGAGCAACATCAACATCTGAAAACATGAAAAGAAATATTTTAATAAATGTACATATGAAAAGGGATTACTTTACTTTTAAAAAAAAGTAAAATGGAACAGATTTCTCAGACGCACCGGGCTTGGCGACAAGTTGGCGCCAAAACTTTTTGACGGAAAGATGGCGTCAACACATTTTGGCACCAACTTGACAAAAAGTTGGCGTCAAATGTTTTTGACGCCAACTTTTCCCTACTCCGCAGACATGTTAAAGTGCGAAATGTAAACAAAAACATCAATGGCGTCTAAGAAACAACAAATAAGTTAGAAAACAAACTTACCGCTGGCTTTACGAAACTCGTAAGCGCACACGGGATCTTCGCTTCGCTCAGATACCCTCGCTACACTCCGCTACGCTACGCTACGTTCCGCGTCAGTCCAAAAACATTACAGAAAAGCCGCTGGCTGTAGTACAGTACCACAAAGCTTCCGGTGGCTGTAGTGGTCAGTGAAACAAATGCGAAATGTAAACAAAAACATCGATGGTGACAAAGCAAGAAAAAATAAGTTGGAAAACAAACTTCCCGCTGGCTTTACGAAACTCGTAAGCGCACATGGAATCTTCGCTTCGCTCAGATACCCCCGCTACACTTCGCTACGCTACGTTCCGCGTCAGTCCAAAAACATTACAGAAAAGCCGCTGCCGCTGGCTGTAGCGGCCAGTAAAGCAAAGCTTACGCTGGCCATACGAATTCGTAGGCGTAAACGGCAATTCTCCATACAAAACCTATTACACACCTGTTTTCAATAAAATCCAGCTTAAACAACAACCTCGTGCACTCAATGGCAACTTAGAAGCCATTGCACTCAATAAATGAACATAGCACCAAAAAACACACATATAACATCAAATAATGCACAAAATTTAAACTTAACTTTATAATCCACCATTATTTTAAAAACTCACACACCGCATTCAAAATTGTTCAACATAAGAAGAATCTTTAAATTCGTCAAAATAAATCACCTGTCAAATGCACGTGATACATCCGTCACGAAATAATCACATGATAAATACGTCACGAATTTACAGGAGCCACAACGTTGGCGCCTTAATTGCCTCAGCTTGGCAACCTAAAAATTTCGCCAAAATCGCATGGTTACCACGCCATACACAAAATCGCCAAGCTTTCAACGCGGTGCGTCTGAGAAATCTGTACCCAATAGAGAAGCATAACAAAGATTGGGACTAATTAGCAATAAAATAAAAAATGAAAATTACACTGAAAATTACATTGTTTACATTGTTTCCATGACACAGTCACAGAAAATCTGATAACCGGCTATATCATGATAGCAGAAGTAATACTCTTAACCAGAAATGCTGTGTAACCTGAATTGTGTTAAATTTGCTAACTTCTTTTCAAAACATCAAATAATAATGAATATTTAAACTGCATCAGTTTACCTTGTTTCACTTATAATGCAGAACTAAATTAGGAATGGACAAACAGGTTGACTGCAGATTTTTCAGTCAACCAAATGTACTGTTTTATATTTTCAATTTAAGCTCTACATTCTGTTTATAAGAATATAATTCACAATTTTTAATAATTTATCAAACATTATTAAGAGCCTGTTTTGACTTTTTTCAAGACACTGAACATAATAAACACATAGCTGAGAAGTAAAATAGCTCATTTTAAATACAAAGGAACAGTTGATTGAATTTTAATCAGCTGATGAAATAATTTAATTCAGTGAAACTCCTGTATAGCAGTCAGTAATGATTGCATTGAAAAAGTAGAAATTGAAAATAGGTTCATTGTGGTTCATTGGTTCATTTTGTGGGATAGCCAGCAAGAAGTTTCACTGTACTTGCAATTTTTCTTTTAAAAAATTTTAATCCAAAATAAAAAAATAAACTAAATATATTTGAAAACTAAAATGATATAAAAATGTCAGAACAATAATTTTTGAAATAATATAGTTTTAAATATATATATATATATATATATATATATGTGTGTGTGTGTGTGTGTGCCAGCCAGAGGTAAAAGGCACCAAGTCCATTTTTTAGGAGTAGACATTTAACATTTTTTCTTAAACTATTTTTAGCTCTTTTGAATGGTGAAAAGCTCTAACTTGTATGCAACTAAGCCAGTTAGAAACAGAACTATGAACAATTGTTGTTTCGAGGTAAAGGGCACTAATAGGATGTTAATTTAACTCTTCTGTAAAATCCAGTAATTGTGACTTTATGCCTTTTACTTCCAATACACAGATAGCAGTAAATGACAGACTTAGCATGTTAAAAGGCAATATTTCTACTTCCTGAGTATATTAATGGCAAACTTTTGATCTACCGTAGATCTTTTTGAGCATGGAGGTTTAAATGCAGCAGTTAACAAGTTAGCAGTCTCCAAAAGAATGACATACAAAATTTTGACATTGTTCTGAAGAATGTTATGCATAGTTAATGAGTGTAGCAAATTTTATTTACTATTCATTTAAAGTTTTATATAGTATCACCATTACAACAATCCTAAAACAAAAAAGCCTGATTCCCCAGTATCTTCAGGAAATTTTTTTAAGTATAACACAGCTATTCATGTAATTTGAGTTTGTGTGTATTCAGCTTAACAAACATTGATATACAAGTTTCAATATAGTTAAAATTTTTGTGAGTTTATGGGAATTATTCATAACATTCACTAAAAACAAGTTTAAAAAATTTATCTCTTAGCCCAATAGTTCATAATTTAATGAAACTTGGATCACAGAATAACCTGGATAGCAACTATTGATATGACTGATTTCTGATACTTTTCATCAGTTTGCATTTTCCTCAAACAGATTAGATCTTTTATCATAAAATTTCTATTTTTGGTCAATAATTTATATTGAAAAAAGAAAAATCACAAAGATTTAGCAATAAATTATATTGACTCTGAAAGAGCGAAAAATCACTAATTTTAATATTTTAATTTTTTATGTTTTTAATATTTATTTATTTATTTATTTATATTATTTTTGACAAAACATTTTTACACATATACAGAGGCTGTTGACACATTTTTTAGATGATGTATATTGTATTCACAAAACTAAATTACATAAAATTCTTGTGTTTTAAATGTTCCATTTGACATCCCTTATTCTGAAGTATCTTTTGACACCGCAATTTCCAGGATAATAATGCCTTTTGAAGTGTCAGAAGAGGTATTCTATCCCATTCCTCCTGAACAGCTTTCCAGAGTCCTGTAAGAGTTTTGGGACGACGTTTGGATAATGCAGATTTTAAAAGTCCGAAAGCACAAAAATCCAAAGGTGATACATCGCGAGATTTAGTAGGGATATCAGTGAAGGGTATGGCCTTGATACCAGTTTTTTGTTCCATTTCTTTTAGGAAATTTACAGTGGATTTTGATGTGTGACTGCTAGCTTTGTCCTGATGGAGTCTCACAGATAGATGGCACTGTGGGTAAAGCGATGGTATTTCATTCAGAAAAATTGGCGATAAAATATGTTTCTGATAGTATTTGGAGTTAATCTTGACATTTTTTTCCACTCTCTTTATTTTTAACTTGCCACTATAAGAAAAACCAGCAACAATCATGAATCCCTTAGAAAAACTTTCTTTCGATTCTTTGAACCATGTACTTACATTTTTTTCTCCTCTTTTATAATAAATGGCTCTTTTTTTTTGTTGCAATCATTTAAATACACCCATGATTCATCTATTGTGACAATTGTTTTCCATTTTTCTTTGGATAAGTGTTTCTCATATAGAATTCTGCAGCGTGTCCTGCGTTCAGCGATATGATTTGGAAGAAGACGATGCACATTGCGTTTTTTCACTTTCTTAAGATTTAAATCAACGTTTATCATTTTGTTTACAGTGGACACCGAGCATTTTAATGATTTTGCAACTGTCCTTTGACTAGGGGGATTTTCTTTTAACATTAAACAACGTACCTTTGCAATAGTCGAAGATGTCCGTTTTTTCCTTGGATACTTGTTTGGAATTTTTGTCCCACTTGAGGCTCCAATTTGACGTTTTTTTTCCTTTCTTGTTGACGATATTACCTATCAATGCTTTAGATATCACAAAACCATGACTCTCCCATCGTTTTTGGATAACGGAGTATGCATATTTCTCTTCGGAAAAAGCATAAATGTAGCCTTCGAACTACTGCTTTGTTAAAAATGCCATTTTGAATAAAAACAAAACTTTCAAGCCGCAGAAGATAATTTTGATTTTTAAAAACATAGTACAGTTGCAATTATTTCTTTTGCAGCAAACGATTTTTTATTACAGCTTACCAAAATTGTCTAAAAAATGTGCGAACAGCCTCTGTATAGGCAAATACACAGGTATTTACTTGTAATAAAATTTTGATTACTAAACTTTAATAAAATTTAACCATTTACTACAATTATATAAAAAAAATTCTTTAACCAGAGAAAATAAAAAAAATTCAGCATTATAACCAAGAATTTTAGTACAAGAAACATGGAAGTTATTAATTTGTTGACAAAATTTTAACAAGCAGGCACATTTTTGTGGGAGAAATGAAGAACTTTTCTAACTGCCTTTGCTCCTAAACTCCAGCTGCTCCTTCTTATTGAATGCATTGGTGTCCCTAGGGTTCAGCTCCTCGATAAATAGGAGTTTCTGTATGACTTATTCAACAAGGTCTTGAATAAGTCATACTAAGTATTAAAGGTATAAGACTTTGATTAAGGTTATACCTAGATCAAAGGGATTACAGCCACAATAACAACTAATTTTATTGGAATCAAGGCACATGCTATCTTCAAAGCATGTGATTTTAACTGTCCACAATTTAGTTATTTAAAAATTTGGAACTTTACAATAGGTAAAAAAGAAACAAAATCAGTGGCTTTAAGAGTGCTACATAATGTAAAGTATTTAATGGCCCTTAATTTTTTCAAAATAAAAATTTAGGACTGTAATAAAGTTTTAAAAATGTATTTATTATCATATAAAATATTTTGAAACAAAATATTAATTTACTGTATCAATATTAACATGCAAACTGCACAACTTATAATTAAAAAATCTTAACATAAAGAGATAAAAATTCCTTTAAATACTTCAGAATAATTTGAATTAGAATACACATAAAATCAGACTCACTCATTGTGCATCATTGAGCTATGTCTTCGAAATATGATCTAATGGAAGAGGTAAATCTAAATGATTAATGAACATTTTTAATTACATACCAGCAGGAAGTGTTGCTGTATCCATAGTTTGATGATTGCTTTCAGATCCGTGTTGACTGTCATCTTGAGGACTATATGCTGGAGGAGGTGTTTCTGCTAAAAAGAACAAGATATTACATCTAGGATCATGTTATAACAACTTTTAAAATAAATCTATCCCATTTAATTCTTTGTTTAATGTTACTCTCACATATTATAAAATAATTTTTATTTTCACAGGATCTATTCCTAAGCAATTTTCTTCATTTATGAGAACACAAATTTCAAAGTTACTAATTTTCATAGCATAAATTTCAGAGTTAAAAGTTATATAACCTAAGAATTTCAAAATCTACTACTACACCAGAAATAAAACATTTTAAAATTCATTTTGAATTTAATAAAAGCTTCTGCTTAAAGTAAAAATTTCCAATAAACAAAAAGAAATACGAGTAAAAATAAATGCAAGAAATTGGATGAGAGATATAGACAAGTAAGACAATCATGAAAAATATTTAAAAGTGAGTTTAGGCACTTCTCAAATTTGACATCAAGGCCATAATATTATGAGTTTGTGTTATTTAACATTGAAAGGTAGAATTATAATCTAAAGTACATTTTATACAACAATTTTTAGACTTTGCTATTAAGCTTTTAAACAACATCAGTTTTAGACAGGCAGTGGTATACTTCTACTAAATAAAATCATTGGGCAAGTTTGGTAAAAAATTATGAATTAATGTAATGTTAAATGGTCAGCACATGCTATAATTAATGCACATAATGCATTTTAGCACATGCTTTGCACATTTCAAAATGCAAAAAATACATAATTCTGTCCCCAAGGATATATTTGTCAATAACAAGATTGACAGCTTAAGTAACTATTAAACTGGCCCTTCCCTTTCTACATACTGATAAAAAATTTCATTTTTAAATCTGATATTCCCATATTAGAAAAAGCTTGCTTTGAACCACACAGGAAACAGAATTTTGACTAAGGTATAAAATGTAACTTAACATTTAGACAGTAAAAAAAATTTATGCATTAATCTAATTATTAGTAAAATACCTTGGAAAATATTGACTGCAAACATGAATTATATTAACTTTTGACATACTGAAAAAACAAATTTAATAAGAAACTTATAAATTTAACAATTTATAAGAGTATTCCCTAAATTTGGGGTAAGAAAAAAAATTATTAGCTTAGCAAACAGAGAGTAAGAAATTAGTACCTGACAAACCAAATGGACTGTTGGGAGCAGAATTGATGCTGGGTGATGGCACACTAATTCCAGATGATACAGATAAAGAGCTAGAGAGAGCATTGTTGTTTGGTGATGGTGTTTGAAAGCCTTGAGGTGAAAAACTAACATTATGAGGCATTGAAGTGTCCTGTACTTGTGGGAAAGTAGTAGCATTCAACATTGGATGACCAGGCGGATATTCACTATGTCGTGGTACTAACACTGGCGGCAAAACTAAAAGAAAAAAAAATCCCTTTAACAATTTTTCTTTAAAATTTCCAGACACAAAAAAAAATCATTAAAGAATTTAGAGATGATTTGAAGAGCATATTGTCACTGAGTAATGCAGCCTATTTACACTGGCTGTTTACATCATAGGTGAATTGGCCTTTTCAATGCTTGATTAAAAATACTAATTTAATGATCAATAAATACTATTTTTATGGTAAAAATTCAATACATCATAAAAATAAAACCTTATAAGTTTGAGGATCGATCAAATGCTTATAGTCTGATTCTATGATTCAACAATTATAATCTGAAGAGAAGACTTGTCAGAAGGTAATATATTGACTTACTGTCAAAATAAAATAAACAAAAAAAATTTTAAGATTCTAATAATAAAAATAAGGAAACAATTTGATATTCGAAAAATTCAACCAAGCTCTCACTCTCAAACTGTATTAAAAATATTTAATGAGCAGTACCATAACTTATCCTTAGGTTAATATGAAACAGGAAATAACATACCTGGACTCTCAACTCTTTTATAATGATACGGATTAATACAAACTTCTTTCTGCTTGGAAGAAAATGGATATTCACATAAATCAAGTGGTTTCAGTTCATGATGAGACTGTAAATCAGGCCACCTCCATACTCGACAATAAATAACGTGAGGTAAACCTTTGCGGTGAGAAACCTAAATAAATTAAAAATAATTGATACTTTTAGTGATAAAAGTAAGTTCAAAATAATCTATTAATGAAAACATCAAAAAATTTTTACCTTAAATAACAGAGAAAAATTAACCCTTTGAACAAATGAGATAACTTTCAAAAGTTCATTAATACTACATATTAAACATGGCATCACAGCTCTAATCAAAGAAAAATGCATTTCATTTGGTAAGAAAAGGCAGTTTCTCAAAATTGTGAAAGAATGATAATTCTAACTTATATATAAAAAAATAACTTTTTAAGAAATTGGACAAAAATTTAAAGTTTTTTTTATAATACAAATGAAATATCAAAATTATATAACTTTTCAACAAAGCAAGAGAAAACTAAAAGAAACTTCACAAAATAAATACAGAATACTAATCCCATAATAGAATTGGACATTTCTGAAAACAAAATGGATGTACTAAAATTTTTTTTAAATATTCTTGAACTGCATTCATTAGAATATAAAAAAATTATCAAACAAATCAACAGCAATGTATGCTGCTCTAAGTTAAAAAAAAGAAGAATCTTTGTACCTGTAGACGTCCATCTAAAGATCTTGGAATGGTGACACACTTGCTAGGCTGTCCAGGACAACTAAGAGCTTTCTCAAGTTCTTCAATAGCACCTTTCTTTTTCTTAAGTTTCTTCACAAGAGAATCAACAGCTTTTTCGGCCCATTTTTCTTCTTCATCTCCTTGCTTCCATCCCAATAGCTTTTTAACTGCAGGACTCGTAAATGAGAATAAGCTGTTAAGCGATGCCATATCCAGTTTTACGAATTAGGAAATCTGGAAACATTAAAATAAAACTGAATATATTAGCTTTTCTTATAATGTCTGATATGGGTAAGTTTATTTCAAAGAGCTTTTAATTCTGAATAAGCTTCTTTAAATTCCAATGATATTTAACAGAAAAGAAAAAAACTATTCTGACAAAAATTATTAAACAGGAGGACTAAGTTTTTCAAAAATAACTAATTTAGTACACCAATAGTTAAGTATACATTTAACACTGTTTTATAAAAACTGTATACCAGTGTTCACCAAACATATTACAAAGAAGAAGGTTCAATGCCTTTTTGGTTTGCTAGAAATTTAACCTGTACCCATATTTGTATCTAATTTTATTTGAAATTAGAATTTTGCTGACAGAACAAATATAGGCTAGGCTCTCTTACAAAAGCTCAAATTTGGTTTTAAAAATTAATTATAATCATAGTTCTATTTTATAAAAGATTGTTTAGTACATATTAATATTCTTAACTAAAACTCATGACATTTAACAGCCCAGGCAATACTCAGGACTTATTTAAAACTTTTTTTTCTCATCTACAGAAACCTCAAAACACTCACTTCCCTGCTCTGGGAGAAGCTATTTTCTAAAAGATATTGTTATACAATTTTTTTTAATTAATTTTTTTCATTATAAAGAAACAAATGAACAAATTTCCAATGGAATGCTTTTGAGGAAGTTTTTGAATCCATTATAGCCGGGACATACCATGAGTAAAGGAATGACATTTGGACAAGCATTCACAACATATATTGCAGATTCTATTAACTTAAATATTAAAATAAAAAAAGAAAATAGGGCAAACTATAAACGCCTTAATGACTTAAAATGAAAAATGCAGATAATTTAAAATTATACATTATCTATATTTAAAAAATAGCACTTTTTTGTGGTAACGGAATGACATATTTTGGACAAAACAAATAAAAACATTCAATAACAAAAAAATTTAGCCAACTGTTGCAGTAACAAAATAAAAAAATGTCAGCACCAACACCTGATTCAGTACTAAAAGTTTGTCATTTTTCAACATGAAAATAATAACTCATATTATAAAATTAATTAGACTTAATGAAATCATGTGGTAACAGAATGACAAAGTTCTGTTAAGAATGGCTTGAAATATCAAATTTAATATAATTAACTTACAAAAGATCACATTTTATGAATAACATTAAAACTGAGTTGATTTTCATACATTACTCAGCCATATACATTTTTCAAATTCAAACCGGCTTCTAATTCTAGTGTTTGAACCATCAGTTACTATTGATGGGTCTTTCAGCTTTTGTTAAATTTGAGTTTTTGTGATCCAACACTTGTCTTCTTTGTAAGGAAATGCATAAATTAGTCCTAGAGTGTCCTGTTTACGCATACAGAGAACTTCGATATCATAATCTTCAATAACGAGTACTTGGGCAACATAGTGCGAACAGTTTTCTTTCCTAACCAGTCAATTAAAATGTAGTCTCCTACTATTTTGTTTTGTCTTCAATGACAAAACAAAATAAAGCTGTCAATTTGATATCCTCCATGCATAACTCAAAATTTACTGACCAATCCAGTAAAAGGCAAAAATAATAAGTTTTTACAATTCAACAAAATCAGGAGTGGATAATTTAGACAAAATTATCGCGAACTATTCATCGAATAGAAGGTCGAGACGGTGGCCCCTGACAATATTTTACAATATGATAGCGGTTAGTCTTGTAAATTCTGGCATTATCTATGCCAGCTATGATGAGATGCCTGTAATGACACATTTTGACTTTATAAATTCATTAGCAAACAGTTTGTTACAAAAAAAAAGTGCAACGTCGATTGTCCATCCCAAACCTTCTGGATGACCTAAAAAAATAGCACAAGACATTCTTGGAAAACCTGAAGAAATGAATAGCACCTCTCAAATTTCTGATTAGCTTCCCACGAGTAAAACATGCTAATATTGTCCTTATCAAAAAAGGAGGCAAACTGCATACAAATATATAAAATGTGAAAATCCATGTTGCCTAGAGTGCTCAAAAAAAGTGTAGAATTCTTGTGCTCCTGGAGTATAAAAGTAATTTTTGTTTACGTGATGCCGATTTTAATTGTATTATTTTAACTGTATGAATTATTAAATTTTAATTGTATTGTGAACAATCAAATAAAACATATTTAGTTCATTTATATGTAGTTTTATTAAATTTGCACCTCTAAAATAAGTTTTTGTTATGTACACGTCTCACAGACATGTTACTTGCAACGAGCAAAATATGTGTGTTACCAGTTAAGGGTTAAATATATTCTAAATAGTTAATACAATACATATTCTAAATAATTAATAGCATCAAGATGTGAAAAAGAAAATATTACTCAGCAATGTATTAAGTTTTACACAAGATACATCAGATGCACACTATCTACTCTAACACATGATCTCTCAAAACTACATTACAGTTAAAATTAAATTTATGGTTTGTTAAAAATATTCAGCAGTTATCTTTGTGGTTAAAGTAACAAAAAATAAATTTGCAAATAAAACAAAACTAATTTCATAGTTTAAATGGTAAAAAAAAAGTTTCAATAAAAATTATCTTAATTTTGCATTATAAAACAAAACAATAACAAATTTTGTTGTTAGTAATATTAAAGATTACATAGATTTTTTTATTTTCATTTTATTAAATTTATGTGCATGAAAAATTGTGCTATAGTTTTGTACTGTCATTCCGTTACCATGCATCTGTGTCATTCCGTTACTTTATATTGTCATTCTGTTACCTACAAATACTATCAGAAAAATTAACAATATTAAAGATACAAACTTATAATATTTTAGACTTAAAACATGCTTTAAAAACAAAAATTTAAGTTTAAATAAATAAAATTTAAATAATCAACCAAAAAAGTATTTGTCTTTTGGTAACGGAATGACTCTCTCATATCATATAACTAATTACCCCCTCAAATAAAATAAATAAATAAATAGCAAAGATTTTGATGCTGCATTTATAAGAAAAAGGGTGAGAGATCATAAACAAATAATTGTTAGGCTTTTTAAACATAAAATAAGCACCACAATGAGTATGCAAAAAATGGGTTTTTATATCAATAAATGGTCAATGCAAAAAGAGTATTTTCTATTGTATTTTAAGGCATGTTTCCTGTGAGAAATGGTATTATTCTTTTCAAATTACAAAAATTCAGTTATTTCAGAAAATAATGATATATAACACTTGCAGAAAAAAAATTTTTAATTTTTCATCTGATGTCTACTTATTCATGGAATGTCCCAGCCCTCATCACTTAAAAAAAAGGTAATATAAGAGGTTATGAGAAAAATAAATACAAATTATTGGATATATTAATTTTTAAAATTATCTACAAAAATAGAACAAACAGAAATTTAAATTCAAGAAGTAGAATATAAAATACTCAAAAAAATTTCAACATAATTTTACTTATAGTACTCAAAAGGGAGGAAAATTGAATTAACAAAACTTTATATTTATTCTATTTTCATATAGTATCTGAATTTCAGCAGTATTCATACACAGAAAACTGACAAATCAGTAGTATTGATAGTAGAATTCACGCTAATTCTTTCATTACAAAAAAAATCCCTTTTTTCCAACAGTCATAATAAATGCTCAAAATCTGAGTGTGCCGAGCATATGCCTTCCACTTATAACATAACGTAATCATAACATTTGTTTACAAATATAAATTTCAATAAAATGCTATTTCAAAACAGTTTCTTAGAATTTACTATTGTATGACTTAAATAAGGTAAGATTATTGCACAGTATGTATGTAAATATAAAATGCTTATAACAATTTGAAAGTAATCTGACCTTTGAAATGGGTAAGTTAAGGAGAAAGTTTCATAAAACATGCATTTTTGATTCAAAACTCAACAGACAGCAGATTGATAAAAATTAATGTAAAACTTCAAATATCACTTCAAGTATAAATTAACTTTCACAGGAGAAAAATATTTATTAATAGATGAAAATTTTATGTAAAGTCTCCCATAAATATAAAATTATTTACTTTCTGATTCAAATACACTAATTTAAAAGTAAAAAATTTCGAAAAAATTTCTTAATTTGTGAATTGACAAAAATTATATCACTCACGGCAAACATTAACAATACACGAGGCGAGCTACATGAAAAAAAAATCATAAAATTCATTAAAAGAATTGGCAAAATTTATACGCTACCTTTAATGTAAATAAATTACATAAAAGTACTGTAATTATTACTCAATATCAATAATTAAAATACATTTGGATTGTATTTTAAATGCATTAAACTCTCTTTGAACTATCAACAACTCAAGTCATGACAACTTTCAAGAAACGGAGCTATTCAATATTTCATCAACACATGGCAAGAGTGACTCATTAAAATGTCGCGGCATTACACCAATACAAACTAAGATACTGTGTAATGAAAATCAATAAAGCAGTTTCTTTTATCTAAACGCATGACAGATTGAATCAAATTCTTTCCGATAACATGATGGAATTACAGACAGAAAATAAGGTATTGGCAGATGAAAGAAGAACGGCATGCAACAGAGACGTCACAACACCTTCTGCATCTTTGATATTGCTTTTAGCATTATTAGATTAAAATTAAAATAAGCAATGCTAAATTTCTAGCCCTAACTGATGAAAGCGACAACTCATTATTTGGGAACAAGGGTAATATTGTTAGCCTTACTTTTTTTTTTCTTTACTTATATCAGACAGTCCTTAGCGCCAACAATAGATGGGAGAGAACGAAGACAACAAAATGGAAATGTTAGGAACGAAAATATACAAAGATGACAGTGTCGTTTTGATTACTGTCAAACCAAAACAGAAAAATAAATATACTCAAACACATAATCAAATCAATTTAGAACCTTTACCTAAGTTACAGCGTCTATCATTCCTATTGGCGTCAGCCTGACTGGAGTTTTTGCCTTTCGGTCTTTGGGTCATGAAACATTGGTTGCCAAATCGAAATACAAAATTTTCATTGGACTGAATCTCGTGTTTCTCTTTCAAACCAATTTTTTAAGTATCACGAAAGGAGGAAATGTCGAGTTCAAATAAAGATCGCTAGAGTCGAAATTCCCTTCAAAGTCATTTTAAGTGACTGTTTGAGTTCCTTCGCAATCATTTAGCTCACCAGACTGATGAAAGACTTTCTAAAAAAAAAAGACTTTGATATTTGAAACCACAGAAATTCCTGTCTCAGAAAGAAAATAAGTGTTCTGAGTTAGGAAATCAAGAATTAAACCTACGTATGCAAGATTCCTGCATATGAACAAAAAGATACAAGTATACGCGTACACTGTTTACAAAAATATTCGAACACCCTGGACTCACAAGATAGGGTAAAAGGTGTGAGATGTGAAAGAGATTTATATAAACAGATCATTCATCGTATTAATTTACCATGCACAAGATTACATATTTGTAATTAAAATATGTGTGTGTGTGTGTGTGTGATGGTATTCAGATAGTAGAGATGGTGAACACGCGCACAACGTTGTAGTCGAGACCAGAGCAGAGATCACTGGACAAGATGAACACATTGAAGAGCACACACACACAGTAGTTATCCATTGAACTGAATTTATTATACAGTTAACACGAGGAAGGCATTATTCAGCAGACTTTTCAGCACAGGCAACTTTACAGAAGGACACAAATTAGTGGCCACCGGAACCTGCCGGGACAGTGAGAAGACAGAAAACTCCACTCCATGTTATCAGACAGTCGGAAGCAGGACGCGAACAAGAGGCAAAAGAATAAGGGCCTGTTCACATAGGAGTCCGAAGCGTTGCGTTAAGGAAAAGAGGACGTTGAGACGAAAATAAACCAATCATAGGCGTTAAAAATTTCATTGCTAATCGTTTGGATGCATATGATTGGTTTATTTTCGTCTCAACGTCATCTTTTCCTTAACGCAACGCAACGGACTCCTATGTGAACAGGCCTTTACGCTGTAACACAAATGTTTTTATTTTAAAACTGTTAAACTGAAAATCGAATTCTGGTTGTTTCATTTACCGTCTTTTCAACGATATTTCCATTTTGATGTGTAAAACATATGTATATTTAAAATAAAATGTAAAAGGCTCTCTGTTTGATAATTATTAATTTTACATTGAACTCCAGATTATTCACGAAAATTAATGGACCTGCGAGCATGGAAAAAAACACGAATAGTCTCTATTCCTCAAACTTGAAGTGTTCAATGGTTTTAAATGGACTTTTGTTTAAAATGGGTTTTAGACACACTGATAATAAAACTTACTTAGACGTCAATTTTTCTTCTATAAGCCTGTAATATTACTTTATTTTTGAGATTATTAACATTGTTTTGGAAAATTTGTATTTTATTTAACCTTTGCTTTCGCAAATGCAGGAATAACTCACTTGGAGGTCTGTAATTTGTTTAGTTCCACTCTTGGCGTAGATGTTTGTAGCCGTCAGGAATCGGCTTTAAGCTGTAGGTCCCCGTCAAATTAGCCCTCAAGTAGCAAAAATTGACTGTAGCGCTCCGATCCAAACCTGAGATTTGTTTTTAAAAAAATGGTGCGAGTAAAGGCCTGTTCACATAGCAGTCCATTAGCATAAGCGTAAAGTATTCAAATATATTTAACCAGTGACAAACCTCCAAACGATTAGCAACGAAATTGTTAACGCCTATGATTGGTTTATTTCCGTCTCAGCGCCATCTTTCCTTTAGGGCCTGTTCACATAGGAGTCCATTGCGTTGCGTTAAGGGAAAGATTGGTTTATTTTCGTCTCAACGTCATCTTTTCCTTAACGCAACGCACGGACTGCGCTGCGTTAAGGAAAAGATGACGTTTGGACGAAAATAAACCAATCATATACCTCCAAACGATTAGCAATGAAATTTTTAACGCCTATGATTGGTTTATTTTCGTCTCAACGTCACCTTATCCTTAACGCAACGCAACGGACTCCTATGTGAACAGGCCCTTACTCTGAAGCTGAAGGACGCAATGTGAACAAGGCCTAACTGACGCATCAGATAATCTGTGGCTATTTTGATCTGATAATTCTAGAAATATTTATATTTTTTCTCGGTTTTAATAAAAAAAAAACTAATTAAGCATTTAGTAAGAGGCACGAGCAACAAAAACTAATTGAGAGTTTCATGAAGTTTTAAAAGCTTATTCGAGAGGTAAAGTCAATGTTCAATGTCTCTTCATAATGTCAAATTAAATAGAGATATTTCATGAATCATTTTTCAAAAAATCAGTAACAGCGGGATTGTTTGAAAGGATATTTTTTTCTTTAAATTGTATATTCGCTCGTATGTATGCTATAAATTAGGTTAGAATGAAGATTACTGATTTCGTAAAGAAGCCAAAAAGGAAGTTAAAACCGATGTTTTCGTAAACTGGCAATAAAACTTACACTGAATGCATTGCATTTCTATTCGAGGGTAATTAAAACCAGCGAATTTATTTATGCATATTAATGTTTTACTATAAGTCATTGACAAATTTTGCGTCAATGTCGGTTATAGTCGGAAGTACAGCATAATACCTGATGGATACAAATACTGAAAATTGTTCCTTCGATATCAAAATATCAGCTTATCGATTATAGGTTCAGAAACACAGTGTTGGGGAATTGCAACAGAATTAGATACTTTTTTAATTTAATGCAAATGTCGTGACCTTGTGGATAAGTGCTTAGTTCAAGTTATGCATAGACATACAAGTTACTCCTATGTACATCTAGTTTAATTCTAATTATTTACAATGATAATAATATACAGTAATTTCGTTCCTTGTGATCATGCACATAGATTAGAGGGAGCGAGAATCATAACACAGTCCAAATTGAGACTTAAGTCTTCTTGATTCTCCGCGCTCCGTCAGTAGCTCAGCACTTAATAAATTCTCAGCCTATAATGTTCTTCTCGTCATTTCTCATTCCTTTTTATACTTCTCCCCCCAGGAAGTTTCTAGAAGCATCTCGAAAGTTCCGTCGCCCCACGTGTGTTTGAAGAACCCTTGCGGTTTTTCGTCGTCAACTCTCTCTTTCCATCTCTGCGGTTTCTTGTGAGTTCATCTGGGCAAGCCGGCGACGATTTCCTGTTTTCCGTCAGCTGGTCTCCTGGGGACCGCTGCTTTGTGCGATATTTGCCTAAACAATTCTAAACGCTCTCTCCGTCTAACCTAAGAATAATCCTCTTTTTAACAAAGATTTTACCACTTAAGGGACGTTTTCATCCTAGTTATCTTGTGCGGAACTCTTTGAGCGGTTAATGATCCTGTTAATCTCACCTAGTATTGATCCTTTTCCCACTTAGGGAAATATGTACCGCACCATCGTATGTTTAACGATATGTCTGTTTAACTTAAAATATAGTCACATCTGTACCGCCTTTTTCAAATTAGGGATGGGCCTAGATCCACCATATGTGCGAATCTGACAGCCTTTATTATAATTTCGTCCAGATCATATGTACAGATTGTAATGCTTACACATTGTTAAATTTAGATATGGTTTTATGGTAAAAGCTAAATTTTCAACTGAAACTGATTCCTTTATAAAATGCAGCAAAGTTTTTTTTTTTTTTTTTTTTTTTGGGGGGGGGGGGGGGTCAAATTAGAGCAGGGCGCATTTAGGGCAGCAAAAAAAGAGAAATTAGTGCGTACAATTACACAACAAAGCCAGACGATGATCCTCACTAACCCATCGCACAGGGGAAAAAAATTATGAAATGGGAAAAACTGTGAAGTATCCAAAATTTCAACTTCATCAAGTCTCAACTTAAATACATGATTTAATATCTAACAAATGTTCATTGAAGTTTTGGCAAAATTTTCTCAGACACTTGCTTTTGGCATCAAAAATAGTTTCATTTGAACAAAATCAATATTTTATCAATATTTTGATATCCATGTGAAGTTCCAATTGCGATTATGCAGCTCATCTAAATTTTAGGGCCTGGTCACACTGCGTCCATCAGCGTCAGCGTATTCGTAATGATATATTTTAAACAAATCACAGACCTTAAACATTATTTAAAATGAATAATTTCGTAGCAAATCATTTGGAGGTTTGTAATTAGTTAAATATTTTTCAATACGAGTAGCGCTGACAGACGCAATTTGAACAGCACAAACTTGTAATAAGACAACGTGTAAACAGCCAGTTATTACAGAATGTTACAAGAAGAATGCACATGTTAAAAATTTAATCTAAGATAATCCTCTACTGTATTAAGAAAATCAAGAAAATAGTAACAAATAACTAATAAATAAATAATTGTCTGATCAAAGCTTACATTTTCAAAATTCTATATTTTGAGATTTGTTCGAACTATAAATAAACAATAAATAAAAATGCTGGGATTTTATTTTTACAAATCGAATACTAAATTATTCAGTATCTTTAGGCTGAAGAAAACACATAACTGTATAATAACGTTACAAATCAATTAGAATTTGCTACGGATTTTAGATGCAAATAATATAATTTATTCTATCTACTATGTATGCCTGAGACAACAGAATACTTATAATGAGTTTTATGCTGACCTATAGGGTCACAAGATTCAACGCTTGAATTTAGAATACCGTTAAAATTTTAGCCTAAATACTTGAAATTATGTCGGACAAACCTGCCACGTTGGAAAAAAAAAAAGAAAAACATTTGGAATTAGAATCAGCCAATGCATGCATTCCAAATAATGCATTTATACATGTTTAATTCTTAAGGCCTATTCACCAGTGGCGTAACGGCGGGGGGACGAGAGGGTCTCATATTGCTCTGTGCTGCTCCAGTGTGGGGATCAGCAGCGGACACTCATATTCAAAGGCTGCAGACAATGCAAAATAAAACTCTCCGTGGGATTAGAAAAGCCCCTTGGCACCTGCGTAATGAAGTAATGCATAAAGATATGACAATAGAACCTATTCGGCACCACATTAAGGAGCTAGCTATAAACTTTTATGAAAACATCTATTCAGTTAATAATGAAGACCTTGCAAACCTCTCGGATTATGACCCTAGAGAGTTTCCTAGGCGTCCTAAGGCCACCAAGGTTATTAACTCTGGCCTGTGCGTAATAGTTAAATTTTTCTCCTCTTATTCTAAATTCCAAATTTCAATAGCCCAGCTACTTCTGGTTTCTGACCTGTCATTCCTGATTAATCGACCATAGGCTCATCTCGCGATTCCCTCTCGTGCCAGCGTTAACTGGTGGAGAGGGGAGCGGGGGGTTGATAACTCTTCCAGCTGGTAAACCTTCCAATGTGGTAAACCTAGCAGGCTTCGCTACTCCTAGTAAACATTGCTAATCGCTCTTGTTGGATTTCTGTCTGAACGCCCTTCTCAGTACTTTAAAACTTTTCTTGGCCATCCTGATTTGTCATTTTGTTTTTATTCAATTATTTATTTATTTTCAACTATTTTATTTTATTTTTTTTTTTTAATTTAATTCACATTATCAAATCTACAACAATCTTGCGAACGGTAACCATGAAACATCCCACTGTTGATACCGAGGATAAGGGGCTTGTAGTGTTCCCGCTCCAATCTGCGAGAGGCGAACCACGTGACATCACTTCTTTCCCCCTTCTTTGGGGAGATGCGCGCCGTCATTTGGGAGTCGAGGAGAAATATCTCTCGCAGGTCGGACGCGCTATGCCGAGCGGCTTACTGAATTGTGTTGTCCGAATAAATGTATGTAAAAAAGCCTTCTGATGGAGTATCTGATTTGTGTCTAGTTCTAAAGAGGCACGACGAATTACAACATCGTCGATTCGCCTTACCGGGACTATTATATTGGTGACCGGCCATCGAACACAGCCTGCTCCTTCGTACTGCGTCATTGGACTTCCGCTTTCGTTTTCGCCAGCAACCATGTCTCTCTCCCCTGGATCAACAACAGAAGCCTCTGCAGTCGTAATACCTCCGTATATATCGGTGGACCCCGCTTTATGGTTCCACATGCTGTAAAGTACTTTCGCGTTAGCAACTCCCAAAGCTATATCTGAATCGAAAACAAAATTCAACTATGTTGTCGCCCACCTTCCTCCTGCACCTGCTACTATGGTGCGCGACGTTATAATGAAGCCGGATACTACACATCCATACGAGGACCTAAAAACTAAAACCATAGAAAGATGCGGAGAAAGCCGAACATTGGAAATACGTAAGCTACTAGCCGGTGAAACCCTCGGTGATAGGAAACCCACCGAATTGCTGCGTTTAATGAAGAGAAGAGCAGAAAACCACAATATCAGCGACGCACTTCTTTTGGAATTATTTACCCAGTAAATGCCGACCCCTGTGCAGACTATTTTCGCATCATTCGACCCCATCACTCCCGATAAAGCGGCAGAGATTGCCGATCACATCTTGGATTTAACACCGAACATTAGCGCAGTTTCGATGCCCACACCTACACCAGCCGCCGCTCAGACGCCAGCGACCACAGAGATGCTGTTGAAAGAAATTCAAGAGTTACGAAAAGAAGTCGTCGAACTTCGACATTCTAGAAGTGTTTCTAAAAAATACAATCATCCTCGATACCGCTCTAAGTCACGCGGTAAGGATTCAACAATTTGTTGGTATCATGCAAAATTCCAACAAAAAGCAAACAAATGCAATCCGCCCTGTTCATTTGCGGGAAGAGTAGAAGCGACGTACCTCTCTCCCGCACCTTCTCGTCGCCTTTTCGTGAGAGACAGGAATACGGGTATGTGTTTTCTTGTTGACTCTGGATCTGACGCCAATCTGATATCTGCTACCAAACAAGATAAATCACGGCCAGTTCTCCAAACATTTCGTGCCGCTAATGGCACGAAAATTAATGTTTATGGTCGAAAGAGTATTACTCTTAGTTTAGGTTTACGCCGATCGTTTACTTTTTCTTTTTACATTTGTGATGTTTCATGTGCTATATTAAGAGCTGATTTCCTGCATTATTTTAATTTAAAGCTTGATTTACGGAATCACCGTCTTATCGATTCCATTACTCATTTAAACACTCCTGCTAAATTAAGTGTTTGCAATATTTTCTCTGTAAAACCTAATTGTGTTAATAATGTATATGGTAAACTATTGCTACAATTTCCTGAAATTACAAAATTACCGGACCCTAACCAACCGGTAAAGCACAATACTGTGCATTACATAAACACCAAGGGACCTCCAGTCGCGGCTAAGCCTAGACGGCTAGCTCCAGATCGGCTAAAACTCGCTAAAGCTGAATTTCAGCAGATGCTACAGCTTGGTCACATGAGACCCTCCAAAAGCAACTACTCTTCGCCTTTGCACATGGTGCCGAAGAAAGGATTTGTCGATTGGAGACCTGTTGGTGATTATCGTACTCTAAATGCACAAACTATTAAAGAGAAGTATCCTATCCCCTGTATTGCAGATTTCACTGCTGAATGACATGGTAAACAAATCTTCAGTCACATTGACCTGATAAAAGCGTACCACCAAATTCCCATCAATCCTGATGATGTACATAATACTGCGATTTGTACTCCCTTTGGCCTTTTCGAAAGCACGCGCATTCAGTTTGGCCTTTGCAATGCGTCTTCTACCTTTCAACGCTTTATAGATGAAGTAACTCGTGACTTAGGATTTGTTTATGCATTTGTTGATGACTTGCTTGTCGCCTCAGAGAATGAAAATGAACATCTGCAACATCTTCAGTTGTTGTTTTCCAAACTTAAAGAGTATGGACTATGCATTAACGTTGATAAATGTCAATTTGGGCAAACCACTATTGAATTCTTAGGATTCAAGCTTTCAGCAGAAGGAATTGAACCCCTTCCTGATCGCGTTTCATGCATCCTGGAATTTCCTCAACTGACTACCCTAACTCAACTACGGCGTTATTTAGGTCTTTTCAACTTTTATCGGCGATACATTCCCAAAGCTGCCGACATTTTAGCCCCTCTCGTTAAATTCCTAGAAGGACATAAAAATAAGAAAAAGCATCCCCGTTCCAGTGCTAGCAACACTGAGCAATTACAATGGAACGACGAAGCAACTCTCTCCTTCACTGCTTCAAAAGAAGCTATAGCTCACGCTACACTATTAAGACATCCTGTACCTGGTGCCCAGATAAGTTTATGGGTTGATGCTAGTAATGTCGCGATTGGTGGATCCTTAATGCAGCTCTCAGAAGATCAGTGGGAACCCATAGCGTTCTATTCTTGTAAACTAAATAAGGCTCAGAGAAATTGGTCAACTTACGATCGTGAATTATTTGCTATTTACTCTTGCATAAAAAAATTCAGACACATGCTAGAAGGTCGCATTTTTGTTATTTATACAGACCAAAAACCCCTTATATTTGGATTCCAACAAAACCCTAATAAATGTAGCCCTAGGCAGCTGCGCCATTTAGATTATATTTCGCAGTTTTCTACCGATGTTCGGTACACTAAAGGTTCTGATAACAGCGTGGCCGACGCACTATCTCGCATTGAGATAAACTCAATTTCTCCTAATGTGCTGAACTTTAAAGAGTTCGCCACTGCTCAGACCGTTGATGACGAGCTGAAACAGCTTATCGAATCTGACACCTCATCTTTAAGATTGAAAAAACACTATTTTCCTCTCGAAGATATATATTTATACTGCGATATGTCACAGACACACCCTCGACCTTTTGTTCCCAAAAGTATGCGACAATCTGTTTTTCAAACCTTGCATTTTTTCTCCTATCCAGGTATATCAGCCTCATTAGATTTAATCTCTAAACGATTCGTTTGGCCTGGCATGCGTAAAGACATAAAATCTATGGTTCGCAGTTGTACTAAATGTCAAAAAGCTAAAATCTTTCAACATACCAAATCACCAATTGGCACTTTCTCTGATCCTGATTCTCGTTTCGCCCACATACATATAGACTTTATTGGACCGCTCCCACCCTCAGATGGTAATCAATATTGTATGACCATCATCGATAGGTTCACGAGATGGCCCGAAGTTATCCCTACACCCGATATGACTGCGGAAACAACTGCTCGAGCATTAGTACACGGTTGGATCTCCAGATTTGGATCCCCTGTTACTGTAACTACTGATTAGGGTAGAAATTTTGAATCTACTCTCTTCAAAGAACTTACTAACATGTTAGGATGCCACAGAATCCGAGCATCTGCTCACCATCCACAGTCAAACGGTATCATTGAAAGGTTTCATCGTCATCTCAAGAGCTCTCTTAAAGCGCACAACCAAATTAAATGGACCGAGATCCTTCCCATAGTCTTACTAGGATTGCGCACTGCTCTCAAAAGTGACATAAAAGCCACCTGTGCCCAGCTTGTTTATGGCACCAATCTCAGACTACCTTCCGATCTCATTACCAGTGATACTGTCAAACAACCCATTACCCTTACCTATGTGTCCGAGTTAATTAAAACAATGAGAACCTTAAATCCTATTACCACTGCCGTACAAGGCAATCCCAAAATTTATGTCAATCCCTCATTGAAAACCTGTTCACATGTATTTTTAAGATCAGAGAAAGTCAATCCTCCCTTATCACCTTCTTACACGGGACCACATCTAGTGGTCGACAGAAATGACAAAACTTTTGTTTTGGAATTAAACGGAAAGCAGAGTACAGTCTCTATTGATCGCATCAAACCTGCATATCAACTTTCAGATTCTCTTGAACCTTATGGACCTCAAAAGCCAACTGAGCCCATGAATGCTCAAACTCCTGTCGAACAGACCACCACCAGATCTGGTCGCAAAGTTCGTTTTCCACAACACCTTGTTTCTGAATATATTGTGTAAAAAATTTTGTAATATCAATTGTACATAATCTACTTATCCTTTTATTTCATGTAATGCATATGTAACCTTGTTTATCTCTCTTGTAAATCATGCCAAATTCCCTATCGGCATCATACGAATTTTCATTTGTACTCCAGACTGTTTGTATAATTCACACTATGTACCTATGTATTAATAATCAATTTTCTGTAATCGTGACTACGTCACTGGGGGCATACTCTGTAGTGTTCCCGCTCCAATCTGCGAGAGGCGAACCACGCGACATCACTTCTTTCCCCCTTCTTTGGGGAGATGCGCGCCGTCACTTGGGAGTCGAGGAGAAATATCTCTCGCAGGTCGGACGCGCTATGCCGAGCGGCTTACTGAATTGTGTTGTCCGAATAAATGTATGTAAAAAAGCCTTCTGATGGAGTATCTGATTTGTGTCTAGTTCTAAAGAGGCACGACGAATTACAACATCGTCGATTCGCCTTACCGGGACTATTATAGGCTCATGCTCTAAGGCGCCTCGCAAGCTTTTCCTACGACGACGGGGACAAGGGGGTCTATCATGCCCCGGGCGCCCCTCGCAAAGGGATGCCAAATGGTCATTTTAATTCATTCTATATATTATATTACTATATGTTTATCGGGGGGGGGGCGCTAAAAAGGTATCGTGCCCCGGGCGCCAGTTATGCTCGCTACGTCACTGCTATTCACATTGTATATAGAGCGTTGCGTTACGTTACAACGTAGCGTCCGTTCTGTGATTGGTTTCACTTATCGCGTGGACAATGAATTGAGCTCTGTGACTGATTCAGATTTTTATCGCTGGTGCTACGTAACGCTCTGGATTCAGTGTTAATAGCTATAACAACCGTTATAAAGCTATCTCTCAATAGTTATCGGTTGTTTAGTTTGGTCGGTCTCCTTTCTCAGCCATCGACTGCCCTTCGCACCGTCTATCCAGAAGGCTCTTATGATCGCAATTCTTAAGTTTACTACTTTGGACAGATTAATTCCGACATGAACAGAATCTCTCTTTGCTTTCTCGCTTCGAATCTTTGAGATGTATATTATAATTTTATTTCTATACACGAACGATTTTACCGCTTTGATATTCTTTATGGTGGTCTACAGCGGCACTTCATCTTTTCTAATCGATACACTTCGTACCCTGTATTTCAACAGTAAGGGTCTGTTCACATAGAATCCGCCTGCGTCAGCGTTACTCGTATTGAAATACACTAGTTATCAAAAATTAAGGAAAAATCACAAAAAGAGGGATAACACGTTCAAAACTAGACGAATCTGTTTAAAATTTGAATATGTTGTTAAGTAAAAGGTGCTGAACAATACTACATTATGCAAAAAAGTGGCGCTGCAGTCGGAATACGTCGTTTGCAAGGAGCATAAAAGTACATGTCTCAGAGCAAGGTGGCAATTGTATCTGCAAGGCTGAGATTAGACATCTGGCATAGCCAAATTGTGACAATAACCTCCAGGTATCATTTGACCGAAGAACTGCGATGGCGAGCTATTGGGAGACTAGAGGCAGGACAAAGTCAGACAGATGTGGCCAGACGGCTAAATGTGAATCCGTCTGTGGTTCATAGACTTTGACAACAATTTCTAACCACGGATTCGGCATCCAGGAGGTTCAGCCAAGGACAGCCATACGTTACGACGAGTGCCAATGACCGATATTTGTCATTATGGCACGAAGGAATAGAACCGCAACTCCGTCTAAAAGCTCCATCTGCAAATCCTCCCTAGCTGCACGCTCTGGAAGGTTGGTATCAACGTCAACCGTGCGTAGAAGGCTTCACGAAGGTGGTCTTTTTGCGAGGCCACCAGCCATTTGCTTCCCGCTCACGTCACGCCATAGGCGGGAACGTTTGCAGTGGGCATGTCAACATGTCCACTGGACTCGTGATCAATGGAGGGTTATTCTCTTTACGGATGAGTCCAGGTTTAGCCTCCAAAGCGATAGTAGGCGTATTTTGATTTGGAGAGAACTTGGAACTCATTTTCATCCATCACACATCCGTGAAAGAGATGCATACGGATCAGGCAGTGTCTGTGTTTGGGGTGGTATCTCTTTGGGTGGACGCACAGACCTCCATGTCTTTCCCCGTGGAAATATGAATGCTCACACCTATAGAGATGATATCCTTGAGGATTATGTGCGCCCTTATGCAGGGGCAATAGGTGATGCTTTCGTGCTACAGGACGATAACGCGAGACTGCACAGGGCTCGCATCGTGGATGCTTATCTTGAGCAGGATCAGCGCATGGAATGGCCATCTCGAGCACCGGGACCTGAATCCTATCGATCATGTTCGGGACGCTTTAGGACGACGTATAGCTGCTCTCAATCCTCCTCCTAGGCCCCTAGCCATGCTTTCAACTGCTTTGCAAGAGAAATGGCTCTCACTTCCTACCGAACTCATAGACCGCATAATTGACAGCATTACACATCGCTGTATGTGCTGTATTGCTTCTTGGGAGGATCATAAGCCATATTAAAGGTACTTTTCCTATATCAAACTGACACATCCGATTTGATCATTGTATTCATATGCTAGTTTCTATAACACCATAATTGTCTGGTGAATTCTTTTTATGCTATTTTATACCTACCTATGTGTTGTATAATGTGTATAAGTTTCATTAAATTCTACGCGTAACTTTTTGAATAATCGCTATTTTTGTGACTTTTCCTTAATTTTTGATAACCAGTGTGTATTTAACCAATTACACACCTCCAAACGATTAGCTGCGAAATTGTTAAGGCCTAAGATTGGTTTAAAATATGTCAGTATGAGTAAGGGCCTGTTCACATAGCAGTCCGTTAGCATAAGCGTTGTTGTTGTTGCTAATTCCCCTGGTTGGAGGTTCCATTCACCAGGTCCTAATAGGCTATTGGGCTGAAAGGGGCGGCTCCTGTTTTGAATTTTCACCACAAGGGTCGGAGTCCGACTTGGCTAAATGACCGGTCCCATAATTTTGAACCGAGTCAAGTGACGAGACCGGAACACTTGACCCCGCACCTCCAGAGGTAAATTTGATAACTTGGAGGACATTGCAGCCACGACCTATTTTGGAACAGATGTAGTATACGCAACGGGCCATCGCCAATTTGGCGCCAAAATCCTGTTTGGAGACCTGTTAGGCCTAAACTGCGAAATATAAACAATAAATTGGAAAACAAACTTACTGCTGGCTTTATGAAACTCGTAGGCGCACACGGGATCTTCGCTTCACTCAGATACCCTTGCTTCACTCCGCTACGCTCCGTTAAATGTAAACAATAAATTGGAAAACAAACTTACTGCTGGCTTTATGAAACTCGTAGGCGCACACGGGATCTTCGCTTCGCTCAGTTACCCTTGTTTCACTCCGCTACGCTCCGTTAAGCATCCGTCCAAAAACATTGCAGAAAATCCCCAGCCGCTGGCTTCGCTACATACCGCTGGCTGTTGTACAGTAAAAAACCTTCCGTTGGTTTTAGCGGTCAGTAAAACAAAGCTTATCGCAAAAAAATTTTTAAAATACCATCCGATCTTAAAATTCTCCCTGCCAGAATATAAAAACCGCCAAACAACCATCTGATTTGGCGAAAAATCGCCCCTTGGCGTTCCTTGCGTATACTACATCTGTACCCCTATTTTACGTGCCCCGGCCACCATTAGTGAACACGGCAGTGGATTTGCAGCAACGAGCATCGAACCAGGGACGTTCAGATCACTGGCCGGCTGTTCCTTCCATCTGGGCCACCGCGCTTAGCATAAGCGTAAATGTATTGAAATATTTTTAACCAATGACAAACCTCCAAACGATTAGCAACGAAATTGTTAAGGCCTATGCTTAGTTTATTTCCGTCTCAGCGCCATCTTTCCTTTTACGCTTACACTAACGGACTGCTATGTGAACAGGCCCTAATTCTGTCCACAGAGGAGCACATATGTTTCTTCGTTGAAGAGATAGAACACCGTAAGAACGGTTGGAGTTTTCTTGCGTGGAAGGTGAAACTAATTTATTAATCTTTATTCTGATTTTTAATATTTCCAAGTGTTATCACGACAAACAGCAAAAATCGAATGCATTAATCAAAAATCCAATGTAATTCTTAAATTTTCTCCATCTCACTTCACTTCATATTAGGTTATTTAACTTTGTACCTATATCGTCTACCTGCATGATCTAGACCAGCGGTTCTCAACCTGGGGGACGCGCACCCCTGGGGGGGGGCGTAGAAGAATTTCAAGGGAGGCGTGAGTTTTTTTTCCTAGATTGAAGGACCTCCTCTGTGATAAAAAAATCTCCCATTGCAACAGATAAATGAATTGAAGGACCTTTTAACAGGGCATTTGGTAGCATTGCAAAATGAAATTGCAGACTATTTTTCAGATATTAGTTCAGAGAACTGGGCGTTTAAGTTGGTAAGAGATCCTTTTAAAATCGACGTGGATGTACTTCCTGATCATATTCAGGAACAGGCAATCGACCTACAATGTCATTCTTAAGCAAACGCGAAATTCGAAAACATGGATGATGAAAATTTTTGGTTAAGCTATTTTCCTGTTTACCCAGAAGTTTCTTTGGAAACTTTTAGGTTGTTAGGGCAGTGTTTATCAACATATCACCGTGAATCTGGATTTTCAGCATTAGCATACATAAAGTCAAAATATAGAGCAAAGCTGTCCGTTGAAAGTGACCTGAGGTGTGATTTGTCACAGTTACAATCTAATATTCAAAATCTTGTCAAGGAAACAGTGCCAGTCCTCTCATTAATATTGTGAAAGTGATTGGTATTACATGCTGCCAACCTCACCTAGATCCTTGATTACCTTAAACATATTTGATCTGTATTTAACCCGCGAGCACTCGCGCCCAATTTCGAACACGAGAACTCGCGCCGGGTATCTCAAACCCTAGATCATTTCTACTATTTAAATATCAATTAAGATTGTTTATATGCAAACCTTACGTAACTAAAGAACATAAAATAATAAATTAAAGATTTTTAGTGAATTTTAATAACACTTGCATTTTTTATAGACAGTTTTTACAAACTACATACTGATGTTCAACACTGAAACATTTTTCACATTTTTGGCACATAAACTTCGTTTTTCTGTTCTTACTAATTGGACAAATTCAACATCGTTTATATTTTGTCTTGAGTTTTTTTGCAGGCGGTGCATTAGTGATTTCCAGTTCCATTGAAGTGCTTGAATAATTTGTTTTTGTTTGAGACACCATCATATTTAGTATGTTGCTATCGAAGAGAACATTCCATGTATCTACGGGAGAAGCGACATCTCTTGAATAATGTATATTACCTTGAAACTTGCTAATTACGTTCCTTGAAGGTTTCCTTTCATTTTGCCGGTATTTTTTCTTCAGCCATTTTGTAATTTTATCTTTACCAATATAAAATTCGGCTGTTGACAGTGAACTTTTATCTTCGGTTTCTGTCTCAATTTCAGTAGAAGAATCGTGATTGCTACAGTATTTTCAATCCTCAGAGGCATCATTATCTTGGGATAAAGGTTCACCATCACTAGAAACAGTTTCAAAAAGGTGTCGCAATTGTTTAATTTCCTCGTCGTAATTCAAAAAGTGCGCCATGATACACTAAACTGACAGAAAAAAGGAAAGATCTAACTGACGCGAGGACTCGCACGGGTATGACACACCCCCAAAAATATTTTTCTCAAAATCTATTTTTAGAGCAGAACTAGTTTTTACACCTCTGAGAGAATGTGACCTTGAATACAGCTACACGAAATTTCGGCCTAATCCAATAAGAAGATAACAAAAGCATTGAATGAAAATGGATTGGGTATGTCATACCCGGTGCGAGTTCTCGCGGGTTAATTCTTTGATTTCATATGTTCTAATAATAATATGCTCCAAATTAAGATATGTGTAGTAATATAAAATTTTGTGTATGAAATTATCTATATTCTATATTTTCATTTAATAACCAGCTTCAGTTCAAATTCCAATTGTACTACATGTATTGACCACATATGGTGGTAGTGGTAGTGGGAGAGGCGTGATCTCACATTAGTGTTCAAAGGGGGGTACAGAGCCTGAAAGGTTGAGAACCCCTGGTCTAGACTATTTCCTTTTGATTGATGAATGCATTTGCAGCAAAATATTAAATTCCACAAAGATTTTAATTTCAGTTTATCTTTATTTATTATTATTATTATTTTTTTTTTGCGTGTAATTTAGTTTTTGGATTAATATTGGCAATAGCTCTGTGAAGTCGAAATTTTTCTTCAAACACGTGTTAGTACTCTTAATTTGTAAACAGGAAATTTTAAGGGCAAAGTTTTCAGTTCAGACACATCATGTATGCAAGAAGCTGAGTTTTACACTTAGCAGAAAGGTAGTTCTTTCATTAGTCAGTTAGTGAATTCACTTCAGCTTCATTCTTTAATATATCTCAATTAAGTCAACTATGCCTAAAGTTAAGAGTGATAAAAAGTCTCGACAGCACCAAGAAGTGCAGAAACAAGGTATACGTTTTAATACTACTCTTGGTCAACATATTTTAAAAAATCCATTGGTGATAAATAGCATGATTGAAAAGGCAGCTCTGAGATCTACTGATGTTGTGCTAGAGGTTGGCCCAGGTACTGGTAATATGACTGTGAAGGTGTTGGAGAAAGTGAAGAAAGTTGTTGCTTGTGAAATCGACACTAGGCTTGTTGCGGAGCTACAAAAACGAGTGCAGTGTACTCCGTTACAGAATAAACTTCAAATTCTTGTTGGTGACGTTTTGAAAACCAATTTACCATTCTTTGATGTATGTGTTGCAAATTTACCTTATCAAATATCATCTCCATTTGTTTTCAAATTGCTTCTTCATAGGCCTTTTTTTAGATGTGCTGTTTTAATGTTTCAGAAAGAATTTGCAGATCGTTTAGTTGCAAAGCCTGGGGATAAGTTATATTGCCGTCTTTCTGTTAATACTCAGCTGCTTGCTCGAGTTGATATATTGATGAAAGTAGGAAAGAACAATTTTAAGCCACCTCCAAAAGTTGAATCTAGTGTCGTCAGACTGGAACCACGTAATCCACCACCATCAATAAATTTCAAGGAATGGGATGGTTTGCTTCGAATATTATTTGTCAGGAAAAATAAAACAATTAGTGCAGCTTTTCGACATTCCTCAACTTTGGAAATGATGGAGAAAAATTACAAAACTTTTTGTTCTTTAAAAAATATCGAAATCCCTAAAGATTTTGATATCAAAGGAACTATAGAAAGTATATTGAGTGCAAATGACTTTGATAAAATGAGACCTCGTACCATGGATATTGATGACTTTTTACTTTTAATGCATGAATTTAATTCTAAAGGGCTTCATTTCTCATAAATGAGAAAATTATGTTCTGTTTTTGATTAAAACTGTTTTATGTTTAGTGATTTATGAAGAATACAGGTTACACAGTGCACATTTAATTACTGATACCTTAAACATTAAGGCATATATGTGATGCTGAAACTGTAAAATGTTATCTAATAAGTTATGCATAAAAACATAGTATGTTTGAATGCTTTTATATGTAACTTTCATTAATAATTTTCCATAGGGTGATATAGTTTTTCAGTCTAATATACTTGATAAAATAAAGTATTTTGAGATAGATGTTACCTATATCAAAAGCCTTTTAAGAAAAATTATAGACCTCATGAGACTGTTTTGCAAAGAAAAAATTTTTAAATACTGAGTTTAAAATATAATTATTCACTCTTGTGGAGTGATAAATTAAAATTTTTATTATTGAGTAAAAGCAAATAGGATAGGTTGAAAATTTTTTAAATGTAGTTTTTTAAGTATTGAATACTTAGTTATTCGAGGTACTAAAAATTACTAAATAATCAAATAAAATGGAGAACAAATATCTAAAATAACTCAGATGAGAGGGAGCAGTAAGGCTTAACTCTCTTTATTCCCCCCCCCCCCCTTCAAAAAGTTAAAACTTTTGTCTGAAAGAGACATTCAAACAGTTTTTCATTTCAAATTATAAACATTTTAATAGGAAATAATACTAACAAATAAATTGGTTTAAAATAAATACTGTTTTAGGGAATAGCCGATTTTAAAATGTGTTTCTGCCTAATATAGTGTTTATAGTAGGATTTAAAGAAATTAATTTTGTAGATTTATTTATAAAATTTATATTTTTAATTTTATGTATATATATTATTATTGATCTAAAAATTGCTTAAGAAGAATTAAAGGCAAAAAAAGTTATTAAAAAGAAAAAAATAAACTGTCGGATAATTTCCTTTAGTATTTCATGTCTATTATTATCTTTATATTACACAATAATTGTCTGCGATTTAAATTTAATGCTAGGTTACTACCTGTACATTAAGCATTTTTCTGTTTCAAATTTACTTAGTTTTATTTACATTTCAAGGTGACGTAAATAATTGGTTATCATGCTGAAAAGAAATCACAGGAAGGAAGAAACTTGATAAAAAGTGTTCAAAATTTATTTTTGTTTAATTTCAATATCAATAGCTCAAGCAAAATATACAAACTAAAGAAAATCAGATTAAAAAATCTTACAATTGCCACGAACACATGGAAAAACTTGAAACAAAAATTAACGAACTGAAGTTATCACCCAAACAGCAGAAAAAAATCAGTGTACTGACATTTTACCCTTTTGAACTGGCCAGCTTACTATTACAGCAACCCTTGTGACATAGCTCATCGAGGTGGCTCTCCTGAGAGGAGTAGATTGAACCATGCTGCAAGGATTGGTACAAAATCATCTTGGCGAGCTTGGAATACATATATGGAATAACTCGGAAATATTATGTGATACATCATGGGAGTAAGTAAAAAAGTATTGACCTCATATAGCAGAGGTGGCCAAGGTAAAAAGTTTTAAGAGAAGGGCCACTTTGGAGTGTCTACATTCTTAGAATAGCCAAAAATAGAAAAAGGTTTCATTTGATATGAAAGAAATTTTAAGCATCGTTTTTCCAATGATTTAATTAAATATATCATTCTCCAATTGTGAGAACAATTATTTCTAAATTCTTAATCAGTTTTAATAGCTTTAATAATTATTTTTCTTTAAATTATTTGTTCAAATTATTCAAATCTGGTATATATTAAGTTGTTGAGATAGAGGTGAAAGAAATGTTTTCTCTGATTATTAGGAGGCTCGAGACTCTGTCATCTTTACAGTTTTAATTGTGGTTTTCTTTTTCAATATTTTCTCATTTTGTTTATTTAATGTCTTTATCTTTTATTGCGCATTGTGGCCGAGGATGTTTTCTCATGGGTTCATTGTAATAGAAATTTTTAAAAAATATTTTACAATTTTTTGCTATAGCTAGAGAAAAGTGTGAAATAAGAAAATTTATAAAAAAAAAAATTTCAAAGTGTAATTTATGATCTTTTTGGTACAGATGTAGTATACGCAACGAATGCCAAGGGGCGATTTTTCGCCAAATCTGAGGGTTGTTTGGCGGTTTTTATATTCTGGCAGGGAGGATTTTAAGATCGGATGGTATTATTAAAAATTTTTTTGCGATAAGCTTTGTTTTACTAACCGCTACAGCCAGCGGAAACTTTTTTTACTGTACAACAGCCAGCGGTATGTAGCGAAGCCAGCGGCTGGGGATTTTCTGTAATGTTTTTGGACGGATGTGTAACGGAGCATAGCAGAGTGAAGCAAGGGTATCTGAGCGAAGCAAAGATCCCGTGTGCACCTACTAGTTTCATAAAGCCAGCAGTAAGTTTGTTTTCGAATTTATTGTTTACATTTCGCAGTTTAAGCCTAATAGGTCTCCGAACGAGATTTTGGTGCCAACTTGGCGATTAAATGGCAAAATGAGCAGGTGCATTATTCCGATGAAAAACATTCTGTTAACATTTCATAATTTCCCACTGATTCACATTTCACTTTTTCAAAACTTGTTTTTAATAAGTATGATTATCCATGTCTTCTAAGAAAATCTAATGAAATGGCCTCTTAGGAATCTCCAAATATCTTATGATTTACTGAGCTTATATCTCTGCTTTTTTTCTCTCATTCTTCTCATTTTCCTAACTTTCTTAAAATGCTTCATCCTCCTAAACTGATGTTCTGTATGGGGAAGCCCTAAACATGTATGCATGTTTAGGTCTCGTGTTAATCATGTATTCAAATTACTAAAAATAAGTTCATAAGGAAGTATAATTAAGATTTAGATATTTCTTGCCTTTGTAAATTTACTTCAAGAAAATGAGCTATTATCAGTGCTTTGTTGAAAATACAGTTTTAAAAAAAAAATCCATATGTGACTATATATGTACATAGGAACATGATAGAAAAAGGTTCTATGAAATCGGTGAATTATTATATATTTACATAATTTCTGACAGTCTTTTGATTTGGTGGTTGTACAGAATGTTGTGAAATATCACATACAATCAAGTATACACAGAAGATATACTATGGAAAAGTCGAGCAAAAATTAAATTGCAAAATTTGTATTGCATACTTAAAAAAAAAAAAAAAGCCTCAAACTAGCTTGTGATGAAGTATCAAAATTGTTTTAAAACTGTCTCTCATGCATTTTGCTTTTTTCCTAATACATTTTTGTTTACTAGATATTGTTTTTTTTTTTCCATTAGTTAGCTTATTGTAAATCATATCTTACATTTAAGTTCATTTAACTGTTTAAAAAGGGTATAATTGCATAAAATTTTCTGGAATAAATATTTATATTTACTCATATATAAAAATAATTTCTGCATTTCTTGTCATGGTGTTGCATTAAGGGGGTGCATCAGTAGACCTCGCAGATCGTACAGTTCAATGTTAATGAATTACGAAATAACACTTCGCATATCGGGTTCCCTGATGAATATTTTTTAATTCTTTTTTCGGAATCTGAAAGTAGACTTCTAATATAAATGTGGGGCTTTGCTAATTTATTATTATTATTATTCAAAATATTTTTAAAATTAAGTTACATTTTCAAAATTCCAAAACGAGAGACATCGCTTGCTAAAATGCTCTGTAACAAAATAACTAATAATAATTTAAAAATTTGGTAAACATTTTGCAAATCTTGAAACTTCAGGCTTTTTTTAAAGATATTTTTTGTGTTAATAGGTAATTAGTATTCTAAGCAGTTATTTTGCGTTTCCACCTCTAAAACACGAGTTTTCATCTGAAACTCCTCCCCCAAGGGTAGTGGGGGAAGTTGGCGACCTTCCCCTCTGTGTCCAGCTGAGGAGCGGAAGTTCTAGATTTGAAGCAGATAAGGGAGATTATTTGCGGTTGTACATATTCATTTTATCTTGTGCTTAGGAGTGAGTTTCGAGATACAGTAATACCCCAAGTGACGTGAATAACACTTCAGGCTTCATGCTGAAGGAATAGTACAGTAATACCCCAAGTTACTTGATAGGTGCGACCAACGAAAGATCTCATAAGTCTGGGTACAATTTTGCATACAAATACATATAAATTTGGTCTGATTGGGACCAAGAAATTACAAAATCACCAGTTTAAAGGAAAAATATTGTATTAAAATTAAAATGTTGTATTACATATTAATATAACAAAAATGTACAAGATATTTTAAAACATTATATTGATGGTTTTATAAAATCTAATAAAGTAGTCTGCCGTATAAACTTTTTTTTTTGGGGGGGGGGGGGGGGAGCGAAGGATTTCTTCATAGCATACTAACATTTAATTTATTCTCCTGCTTTGTCGTGATCACGTGGTCTTTATTAGAGTCTATATTCACTAAAACAATCATCTGTAACCCTTTCTCAATTGCTCTGAAATCTTCTATCAAGTTTATAATTGTCATTAGGTTTTGCGGAATTGGGTCTGAAGTGTCGGATTCTTCAGTGATGCTTTGGTCGCACATTTCTATGAGATCATTGACTGTCAGCTCCTCAAGATGAGTATCAAACAGCTCGTTGACATCATCTCCATAGATTTCTATTATTGATTGGCAAGATCGACTACTTCTATCACATGAGCATTACGATCAGTTTCAGGCGTTGTTTCCATCTCGTTTTTAAAAAATATTGGACAAGGTTTCTTCCAGACACTATTTAAAGTTTTCTGAGAAATTTTATTCCAAGATTTAAAGATGTGAATTTTGGTAAAATCAAAAACTGTGTAACTCTGAGTTCGTGTAAGTCGGGATAGCGTAAGCTCAGGTATTATTGTACTACTATTTCGCTCGTTCTCTAGGCATTTACTTCGTAAATAAGATTAATGTTCATTCCATATAAATATCACATTTTCGTGCTTTCGATGTTAATAGTTCTCAAATTTGATTTCACTTGTTAATTATTTCAACCATACACCTAAAACATAGCAGTTTTTTAATCTTTAAATATCCGAGTAAAGGTCTTGAAGAAAAAAATTCTGGGTGAACCACTACAGAAATTTTACTACCTATTTGGCCATATTTATATAGGGTCCTAAGTTCACACTAAAAAATCTTTTTAAGAAATTGAAAATTTAAGGTTTAAAGTGTCTTAAACTCTTCAAAAATAGACTGACTGATCACTGTATCTCTGTAACCAGAAGACCTAGGAAGCTGAAAATTTGCATTGTGGTTCCTCTAATGACCCAGTTACTCACTCAGACTTAAAAAAAAAAAAATTAAAATTCAACCTTTAAGAGTTTTGAAATAGGGGCTGAAATCCCCCAAAATTAAAAAAATAATAATCTAAAACCCATATTTAATGTCGAATTACTGTAGTTAAATTGTAAGGTGAACTCATCGGAGGAATCTCACTTTACTGCTAAAATCAATTTTAAATTAACGAAATTACATAGTGGATGGTAGTAATGCATTCCTGTCACGAAACACAGGTATTCAGCTTGTGTATATACGCATATTTTTTTTATATATATATATATATATATATATATATATATATATATATATTCATTCATTCCAATGCAGAGGCACTTTGTTGGATAGACATTCTCCTGTTATTGGTTGGTTGGTTGGTTGGTAGGTAGAGTTTTAATGGCGCAAGGTCCTAAATAGGACATAAAGTGCCAACACGATGACTAGAGTCTAAGAAAGAACATACAAAAGTGACAGACTCGAACCAACATAGATTACAAATATGATTCCATTTATTTTCGATGACAAAAAGACATGCAAAAGTGAGATGATTTACATAAAAAGGGAGTTGACAACGATTTCACCTGTTTTTCACAGCAGTTTTTGCTGACCATTTTATTATGGGGGCACCATATAGGTGGACCAGCAATGCTCCCTATGAAGGGACGACTTGAACGGAGGTATTTTAGTGGCGCGTGCCGGGATTCGATCCGAGCACCCTTAGCACCGAAAGCCAGCATGCTTACCACAGAGTCATCTCAGCCCATATGTGTATATATATGAGCTGTTATTTTGAAAGTGGTATAAGTCCATTTTTTTCATGTATTGAGATATTGAAGGGTTTGCATTTGAATGAATTTTAAAATATTGGCAAATGTTAATCAATTCGAGTGAGGTTTTTAACACTATACACCTTTTAAATTTTATTATGAAATAATAATTATTAAAATTATTTAAAAAATACATAATTTTTTTAGCTCCAAATGGACTTTACTACTTTCAAAAATAACATATTTCCTCGTTTTTATTTCTTATAGTAAGTCCATATTTTTATAGACATTAGCTTCACTGAAATGGATTTAATGTAAAAAATAATTAAAATAAAGACATGTACATTGTGGTGCTCCATGGTATAAATTTTCCGATTACATTTTAGAAAGATTAATTACTAATTAAATATTCAATGAATCACGTTAACTTATGCATTGAATCGCTTCGAAGCAGCAAACGTCATAGCAAACTCTGATTGGCTGCGTAAGCAGTTATAAGCCATAGCCAGACAGATGGGAGTCAGAGGTTCTTAAGTTTTTTCGGTTTGTTTGTTTTAGTCATTTGTCAGTTGTGTTTAAGTTGAGGCTGAGGCGATGGCTCCCTCATTTACGATTTATCACAAATTCTTTTAGACCTCGCGAGATGTTTAAAGTTGATTTTATCAAAGCAGGTTCGCGCCATAATTTAAGTATGTTGTGTATGTCGGCGTAGTCTGCCTATACTATTACTTTGTGAATAAAGTTGTTAAGTTTGTTAATGAGTTTAGAGTGATTAACTTGGCTTCTACAATATTGGTGGTATACACGAGCCGCCATATAGTGGTGACCTTTTGGACAGTTCTACTAGAGAAACCGAACACTTGTTTGCAACACCCCCTTTTTGATGACTTCGTGATGGATGACGTTGCAAGTTTTGATGCAGATTTCATCAGCGCAAATTTTGAAGTGGTTTCGTCAACACAGGTGCAGGTAGGCTATAATTTTTGACCTTAACTCTTGACCTCTTGAAGTTGTAATCTGTGTTTATATTTGATTGAGTTCAAAGAAAATTTGCGTGTAATGTTTATACAGAAGAATGCTCATTTGTGTGATAGTGTTTTTGGTATTTTTATAGCTTAAAGTACGCTTTTAATATATACACAAATTTCCCAAAAGTATAAACTGTATTTTTTCGTATTGCATACATATTATTTAAAAAAAACGAAAGGAAAATGCCTAATACTAATTTGAATGTGGATGCCGACATATGTAGGGTGGCATTTAAAGCCCCGGTTTTTTGGGAGGCTGATCCTGCGTTATGGTTCCGACAGGTGGAAGCTCAATTTAAAAATGCGGGTATAACAGAGGATTCTACAAAATTTCATTCAATCATAGCCGCTCTGGATACAAAAATACTTAAATGTGTACGTGATATAGTACTTAATACCCCTTCAGAAAATGCATACATCACTCTAAAAAATAGCATTTTATCCTATTATGAGGAATCTGAGAGTTTGAAACTTAAAAAGTTGTTTAGTGGATTATGCTTAGGGGATCAAAGACCTTCACAGCTACTTTGCGAAATGGATAGTTTAAATGGGGGAAAACTTAATAATACCGCATTGCGAGAACTCTGGTTACAGAGATTACCCATTAACATCCGACAAATTTTAAGTGCTTGTGTGGACGATATGCAAGATAACTCAAAGCTTGCTCGAGTAGCTGATAAAGTTTATGAAACCTCGGGAGAGTTTTTAGCTCCCGTTGATTCCCAAACCCCTCAAACACAATTTCAAAAGTTAGAATCACGAATAGCTAAATTGGAGGCGCAAAGTAAAAGTACACAATACAACGGTCGTTCTAGGTACTTTAAGAAACGTGACCGCAGTAAAACGAGGAATGAAGCTAGATCTCAACCCCATTTTTCTACTTCAACAGAAAGGTGTTGGTACCACCGGAAGTTCGGAAGGGTAGCTAAAAAATGTGTATCGCCATGTAATTTTTCGGAAAACGCCTAGGCACATCTGGAATACCGGCACCAGATGAGCGTGGTTTCGGAAGCCGGTTGTTTATTTACGAGAAAAATACAGGTGCTAAGTTTTTAGTGGACACGGGGGCAGCATTAAGCTGTTTTCCCCAAAAGCTAACAAGAAATAGAGTTGTGCAGGATTTAAAATTGTATGCTGCAAACAACTCTGTTATCAAAACATTTGGTACAGTCAATTTGAAATTAGATTTTGGACTTCGTCGAGCATTCAGTTGGAATTTGGTGGTGGCAGACATTACCACGCCAATTCTAGGAGCCGACTTCCTTAACCATTATGGTATCCTGGTGGATGTACAAAATAAAAAAGTTACAGATAACGTTACAGCGTTAGCAGTATCGGGATATCCAGGGACTGGCCCTAGTTTAAAACTTACTCCACTAGAGGGGAAAACTGAATACGAAAGAATTCTAGCGCGATTTCCAAAACTTTTCAATCCGAATGTGCATTGCAATAATAATTTGCAAAACTTTCCGGTAACGCACTGTATTGAAACCACAGGACAACCCATTTTTTCGAGACCTCGTAGGTTGAACCCCGAGAAGCTTCAAACATTGAAGTTGGAATTTAAAGCTCTAATGGAACAGGGTGTTATTCAGCCCTCTAAAAGCCCATGGGCCAGCCCTATTCATTTTGTGAAGAAAAAGGACGGAACTTGGAGAATATGCGGAGATTATAGGGCACTCAATAAGGTCACAACTCCCGACCGCTACCCCCTCCCACACATCCATGATGTAGTTATGGGGTTACGGGGGAAACATTTTTTTTCGAAAGTCGACTTGGTTCGAGCATACTATCAGATTCCGGTTGAGGTTACAGACATTCCTAAGACCGCGGTGACAACCCCTATAGGTTTGTTTGAATTCCGGAAAATGCCATTCGGTTTGAGAAACAGTGGAAACACATTCCAGCGTTATCTAGACAGCATACTTAGAGACCTGGATTTTTGTTTGTCATATCTTGACGATATCTTTGTCTTTTCTGATAACGAGATACAGCACAAAAAACACTTAGAAATACTTTTTTCAACTCTAAGTCAACATGGCCTGATTTTAAACCTCCAGAAATGCATATTCGGAGTTGACAAAATACCATTTTTGGGTTTTCAAATTTCAAAGCAGGGAATTGAGCCGCTACCTGAAAAGGTCCAAACATTACAGCAATACCCTCGCCCAAACAATATCAGTCAACTTCGGACCTTTCTAGCAATTTTAAATTTTTATCATCGTTTTTTGCCTAATATTGCGGAGAAACAGGCATTGCTTTTTGATCTCATAATTAACAGAAAGAAAAAGGATATGACTCCAATACCGTGGACAGAACCATTAATAAATGCATTCGAAACTTGTAGGAAAGCTATTTCAGAGGTAAATGCACTGAAATTCCCTGCTCCCAGCGCACGCCTATTGTTAACTGTCGATGCGTCGGACCGAGCAGTCGGTGCCGTTCTTTCTCAACTTACCAAGGACGGTGAGGAGCCATTAGGATTCTTTTCACGAAAATTAACCCCCACTCAAACTAAATACAGTGCATTTGATAGAGAACTGTTGGCGGTATATTCTGCAGTAAAACATTTTAGGCACATGCTTGAAGGAAGAACAGTCACGATCTTCACTGATCACAAACCCTTAACCTTCGCACTTCACCAAAAATTAACAAGTGCTAGCCCTCGACAGGTTAGACACTTAGAACTTGTTAGCCAATACACTGCAGATATCCAATATTTGCCAGGAAAACAAAATATAGTAGCCGACGCGCTATCCAGAATATACACTTTGAATTTAAATAGTTCAATTGATTTTAATTTATTTGCCGAGGATCAAGCAACGGATCCCGATTTACAACAAATGTTGCGTTCAAAGGAGGTAAGAGGTCTTGAGTTAAAGTTAATTGCTTTGCCTGCCTGTGAAAGAAAATTGTATTGTGATGTGTCTCACGACCTAGTTAGACCATTTGTACCTAGAGTATGGAGACGGAGGATTTTTGAAGCCAACCACAAACTTTCACATCCTGGTGTAAAAGGAACTTGGCGACTCATCCAACAACGGTTCGTGTGGACGGGCATGAGGAAAGATTGTGCAGAATGGTGTAGACAATGCAACCAGTGCCAGCGAGTCAAGGTGACCAGACACAACAAGGCGCCTCTGGGAACATTCGTCGCAACAAATAGGTTTTCTCATGTCCACATCGATATAGTTGGGCCCCTACCTCCATCCAAAGGCAACCGGTATCTGCTGACTTGTGTGGATCGCCAGACGCGATGGCCTGAAGCTGTGCCACTTCCGGACCAACGGGCAGAAACCATAGCGGATGCTTTCTTATCTACTTGGATAGCTCGTTATGGTATTCCCGAGGTGGTAACGACAGACCGCGGACCAAACTTTGAGTCTCAACTTTTTAATAGGCTGTCAACGTACTTGGGGATCCGGCGCAGCAGGACTACGGCATACCACCCACAGAGCAATGGATTGGTGGAACGATTCCATCGAGTGCTTAAATCATCTCTGATGGCAGTAGATCCGGTACATTGGGTTGATGCTCTACCACTGGTGCTTCTGGCTATCAGATCAACTGTAAGGGAGGATCTGAAGGCTGCCCCAGCACAATTAGTGTTCGGTGGTCTGTTAAGACTTCCAGGTGAGTTTTTTCAGAGTAACCCGGTGAAGGACGAGCCAGCTGAGATGTTGCAGAGACTGAGTTCCCATATGACCAACTTGACACCAAATACGACAGGAAGACATGCCAAGCCACCAGTTTTTGTCTTCAAGGATCTCAAGGACTGTACACATGTGTTCCTGCGGACAGACCATGTGAAGCCTCCTCTGGCGCCACCATATGAAGGACCATATGCTGTCGTGTCAAGAAAACCAAAGACACTGACTATTTGTATCAAGGGTAAACCTCAATCTGTAAGCATTGATCGTGTAAAGCCTGCTTATGTATTAACTAAAATACATGGAGACACTGAGAAGCAACACATTCCCCGACAGGAAAATACAGTAACTAAATCTGGGCGAATTTCAAAGCCAGTTGTTAGATTTAAATTTTAAAACTAAATTTCAATCTTCTCTACGGGGGGAGTGTGTGGTGCTCCATGGTATAAATTTTCCGATTACATTTTAGAAAGATTAATTACTAATTAAATATTCAATGAATCACGTTAACTTATGCATTGAATCGCTTCGAAGCAGCAAACGTCATAGCAAACTCTGATTGGCTGCGTAAGCAGTTATAAGCCATAGCCAGACAGATGGGAGTCAGAGGTTCTTAAGTTTTTTCGGTTTGTTTGTTTTAGTCATTTGTCAGTTTGTCTGATGTGTTTAAGTTGAGGCTGAGGCGATGGCTCCCTCATTTACGATTTATCACAAATTCTTTTAGACCTCGCGAGATGTTTAAAGTTGATTTTATCAAAGCAGGTTCGCGCCATAATTTAAGTATGTTGTGTATGTCGGCGTAGTCTGCCTATACTATTACTTTGTGAATAAAGTTGTTAAGTTTGTTAATGAGTTTAGAGTGATTAACTTGGCTTCTACAATATTGGTGGTATACACGAGCCACCATAACATACTCGAATAAACAAGTGTAAAATGTAAATTACTTCATTTGGGATATGGAGGAGCCTTTTGTAGATCAAACGAAAAGGAAATATTTATCTGGGTTCGTTGATGCTAAGTTTTGATCTTCTTTTAAAGTTTTTCTATCCAGTTCTACATTACTTAAATGTATGCTATGTTCTTCTAAAAGGCTGCTTTTTTTCATTAAGGTAGCTTTAATTTTCATATTTAGCAAATCGCATTTTTGACACGTATCTTTATCTGGGTGATTGAAAACTGGGTGAATAAAAAAATTATTCTTAAAAATTCTCCTATATATTTGCTCGTGAGAAATATTCTCTTCGTACTTTTCGACATACAAGTTGTACATTTTTCTTAAGTTCAAATCAGAACTCTGGTATTTTCTGTTTGGATTATTAGAATGCGTGTAATGTCTTTCGTAGTGTGGAAAATTTTTTGTATGATCTTTTACGGCATCCACAGGTTCCTCATCACTCTTTCTGCAAGATCCTTTCATTTTTCCACAAGTCTTTACCTATTAACTTTGCTTTGAGAGCCCTATGTAGTCTGCCTATACAGATATATCAAATGTTCCTATAAAGAACTTTTTACATACCGTAATGCTTTCCTTTTCAATATTTAAAAAGTATTTATAACTACAATCTTTGGCTGATCCCTTAAAATTTCTACCTTTTCTTATTTTTACTGGCATTCGCTGAGTAGATGCATACAAGATTTATTTTGTTTGTTAAAATCCCCTATTTCCCCCACAAAATTAAAAAGGGATATTCAATCTCTCTCTGTAATACAATTCTGAGTGGCATAGCGAGCATAACTGGTGCCCGGGGTACGATACCTTTTTGGCACCCCCTCCCCGTAAAAACATATAGTAATATAATATATAGAATTAGTTAAAAGGACCATTTGGCGCTCGGGGTATGATAGACCCCCTTCACTACGCCACTGACGATTCTTGCACACTTTCACACATTTGCAATCCTTATTTTGGAATTTCTTTGCAGGTATAATATTTGCAGTTTTTGTTTAATATTTTTCGCTTTTATTTCTTTTGCATTTCCTAATCTTCTGATCCTTATTTTCATAATGTGATTGAAAATTAGTAATGTTAATTAGTAACGCCTTCGTCAGTCGTTCAATCAGTTAATTCCAAAATTCTAATTCTCTTCTTAGTTTGTAGCAATCTTGAATTAATATTGCTCAAACTGCTTTCCTCATTCGATTCATAAATTCTTTTTCTAATATTCATGAGTTTCATTTCTATAAAAAAAAAACTCCAATATTCCCGCAAATAAATTAATTACTCTTACCAACATCACTATCGGACCAAATTGACATATCGTCTTTTTTATAGGTATGTGAACTCATTGTAACAATTCTATGAAATATTATTTATCTAAAACTTTAATTACAATTTTATTTAAATAATACTCATGCTGCAATATATTAGTATAAGAAACACAAACCAAACAGTAGGACTTGCGAAAGAAAACCAAACAAAATCAGTGAAATTACTTCTGACCACTTCATCAGAACAATAATACCGTTATCTTGTTAACGATGTTATTTTTAAGATACTAGCACTAGCTAAGTAATACCTGTTAAAGCATAGTGTACACTGAAGTCGTAATAATCAATAATAATTGCAGTAAGTAAGTTGTTTTAATTATAATTATTAGGAATGGACTTTAAATTCCACTTTAAAAAAAAATATTTTTGCGATAACATTTTATAGCCAAAATTCTTTTGTTTACTTTATGAAAAAATCGTACTCCATTGAATGTCTGATTATAAATATGAAGAAAAGGTGTCTCTATCTTACTAAAATTACCGTTAACTCACTTTTTTTTAAAAGTGTACTTATACCACTTTCAAAAATAACAGCTCATATATATATATATATATGTGTGTGTGTGTGTGTACAGTGAAACTCCTCTAAGGCGGCCAGTCATGGTTCTGAAAAAAAGTGGTACCGCTCCAACATTATTAGTCCTGAATTTATTCGAAAACGAATACATGCGGTCGATTCTGGAAAATAGTAGTGTGCAGTAGCAGTGTACGCATCGTAAAATTTATAAAAAGGCAAACACTCTTTGAGACTCTCTTGCCTACTTCAGGACAAATTTCCTTCAAGTTTTGCTACAGACCGTTGATCTATTGTGTCACAGCTATATGTATGTATGCATGTGTGTTTAGTTAATCTAAAAACCTAAAGATTTTCAGCTATCTTCTTCATGTGTTTTTAGATGTAATTTTCCTTAAAATATATTTTGTTTATCTGCAAAATCCAAATACGTTAAAATAAGCTTAGTGGTATAATATTTTCGTTATTATTGAGCAATTATCCGTAAACAGTTTACATTTGTGTTGTGAAAACATAGCAATCATTTAACCTTTAAATATCGAAAGAAAAGTTCTTGGGGCAAAAAAAAATCTGTGTGCATCATCCCAGAAATTTTACTACCTATTTTGAGGTGAGAGCTGCCTTACTTTGCTCTTATTCAAAACTAACAGTAGTAATCTTGCTTTGAAAGAACTTGTACGACTGCAATTCACGACTCGTCTATGTCTCGTTCTAATTATCTGTACCCCCTGTAATGTTCAAACTATCTCTATTCTCAAATTCTTCACTATAGTTCTTTCTCACTCTAGCATGTGTTGAAATGATACAGAACATCCATTACATTCGCCCGTGGTCAGAGATAGCTCTTAAGGTCTTCTGATTGGAAGAATATTCATGGAGGGTAACCGCCCCTCTCCTGAGAAAACAATGTCTTCCCTGCAAAAAAGTTTTTTTCAAGTGAGGTATCCCCTTAAGTGCTGCAGTTACTCCTAGAAGCAGTATACGTAACAAGAGTATGTAGATATTCAAATAAAAGGAACAAATTTTAATACACCAGACGTGTAAAATAATACACTTCAGGAGAGGAAGATTAAGAGACTAATTTTTGCAATTTCTATTTTATAAGACACTGGAATTAATTCAAAAATTTTGTTAAAAATTTATCAGAACAGAGAGAATATTGATGGAAAATTATAATTATTGAAGAAAAAGTATTTTTTCATTTAGTTTTTTGAGTTTCTGGAGGGGGCTTAATCTCCATTTTTTTTCCCCTTCAACATCTTATGATCTAAAAGGATTTAAAACTATGTTAATACCTACCGTGTGGTACCTACTAAACATGCAACCACAACTGTTATTTTAGCATTTTTCACAGTTTATCAAGGCTAATTCAAATATTTTTTATCTGTGCTAAATTACTGCCCAATTTAGAAGTTTTAATCAGTTCTCATAAAAAAAAATTATGGTAACATGCTGCCTCTGTTCTTAAAGAGAGGTGTTTTCGTAACTTCATTAAACAATCATTTCTCATTTTATGGAAACAAGAATCACTCTGAATATTATAATACTGAGGTTTGAAGGTTCAAGAATGGTAATTTGCTGATCAACAATTGTGGCATTCCCATTGAAAAGGGTAAGTGCCAAAATTTCCAAAAAGTATTTTTTTTCAAGACTAATGGCATGGAAAAGGAGGCAAGTGTCTAGCACAGAACTAAACCAAACTAGCTAAGCACTTATCTCCCTTTTCCATGCCATTAGCCTTGGAAAAAAAACCTTGTATCGGTGAAAAAATACACTTTGGAGATTTTGGCACTTACCCTCTTTTCAACGGGAACACCTCACCTGTGGCAAGTATTTCAAAAATTTAAATATATTTGCTGAAACTTAGTGGTCAAAACAACTTAATATCCCCTATAAAAATAAAATTTTTATTAAATAAAATAAACTTTATATACTAAATAACATCTGTTTCAGTTAAATATAATTATATATTAAATGTATAAGTTGTCAGAAGACCATTTAAATTAGTTATGCTCTTTAAGTCTTAGAAAATGTATTAGTTTGTTTGGAAAAATATTAGGACATTATCAAACTGATTCTGAATTATGCTCATAAATATCAAGCTACTTTCCCATTCTAACTTTGGAAAATTCCTATATGATCACAAAATTCTATTCAAAGTGTTTCTGTCCCTCCTCCCTAACTTTAACCATCACTGTCTCTGCATAAGCCAGAAATTTTCTTGGTTTTCAAGGAGTCTATAGTTTCCTCATCTTCTGCATCTGGGATCCTACCCATTGTGTAGCACAAATGGCAGAATTCTCTTCACATCAACCATTAAATTGTAAAACAGATTACACATCTAATGTTTCGAATGTATAATTTCCATTCAAGGTTTTTAAAAAAGATTTCCATGTTGAAATCAAATTTCAGAGACCTTTTGAGAAAGGTGAGTATAACCCCCCCCCCCCCACACACACACACAGGGGGAAAAATTACAGCAAGCAAAACAAGTATTGTAATCCAAGGCCAACTGGAAAACCCTTAACCAAAAGGTAAATGAAGACTAATTTCAGTTCTAGTCTGATTATATTGATACAGATCCGATAAAATTTTTCAATCAGATAACACACACAAAGGAAAGACTTTCACTGTAACATGCAAATAACCAGTATGTTGAAATATTTTACTTTACTATTAGCCCTTGGTAACTGCAAATTCACCCATCCTTTGAAATTACTGTCTTGAGTCAGATTTTCAGGTATAAAATGATTAATTATATTAAAATAGAAGTTATTACAAGTTGCAAATCTAAATCGTAAAGGAAATCAAATTTCACAGTTTTCAAAAAGGAAAATAGACTTGTATTTTATGTATTCATACAGGACTTAAGATTTGATATACAGGGCAATTTTGATACAAACAAGAGCAATAAAGGTATTTTGCATCCAATTTAGGATAAACTTGGGAGAGAAAATATTGGAGGAACATTGAGCAGGATGGTTTTTAAAATTACACCAGAAATAGCATGGTTTCGTCATCTGTTCCCAGTAAGTAAATTGAAAATGCTATAAAAGTATACAATACTTTTAAAACATTTACAGCTACTGTAGAATATATGCATGTCTCAATAATTAAGACTCATAACTAAAGAAATATTTAATACAACAATGATTTCATCTACATACAACTTCAGATAAAATGAAGGTCAAGATCTTGACAAACTTTATATACAGCAGAATCTGAAAATTCCAGTACCATTGGGAGCAAGTACTTACATGTGGTTACTGAAATAGTCACACAATTCCTATTTAACCATCTAATATTGTGTACAAATAAGAGATGCTTTTTTATATATACATTGAAACAGCTCTTTTTATAAAAAGAATTAATAGAACAGTGGCCTTTAATATTAAAAATAGGAGTGCAAACTAGATTGCAATTAAATTTTTGATCAGAAAAGCAACCATTCAAATTAGCATTGTTTTGTAAGATGTTCAGTATTTAACAAAAAAATAATCATAGTATATACAGAAAATTTCTTTACAATTCTATGTGTTCCACAATTGATTTAAAATACCTTATGCTCCCCATGTAATACAATACACAAATATAACATTTTTTAAATAATGAACTCCATTGTATTTACAAACATAATCAGTTACTTTAACCACTGCTCCAAAAAAGACAACTACATTTGCTTATGCATTTTTTGCTTACTGTACTTAGTTTCTTTCATCACCTTAACAAAATAATGAGCCAAAGTATATGTAACAGCCTGTTACATAACATATTAGTTAAAAAAAATTAAAATGGTTTCCTTTATGAAGGGATGGACATTAATAAGTGAATACTCATCCTTTCCAAAGAAAATTTTACAAAACTTTTTCCAAAATGTAAGGGCATGTCCAAGATATTCATTGAGAAAATTACATCTTACATTTAAATCTCCAGTACACTATGTCTTATCATTTAATGAATATATATACTTTTTTCTCTTATTTCAGTAAATGTCATTTAAACAAAGTTTTGATTTTTTTTAAACAAATGACCGGCCCAGAAATTTCAGGCTTACCACATTCTTTCAACCAGTATGATAGTGTAAAGAACAAAAAATAGTACAAATACACTTTTCCAAACAGCTGCAGAACTCTTCATTTCTATTTCTGTAGAATTACCTGCTTACAAATTGGTTATTCTAGCTTCTCTTAAGAACACAAACAATGGAATTTCCATTCTCAGTAAAAACAGTTGCTAGAGAGACAAACTTGAAACAAAATCTTTTATTTAAGTTCCAAAAATCAGTTGACCACATGAAAAAAAACCTTAAGTATACAAATCTATTATGTCATGATAAAATGTACCCAATATGAAATGTATCATACATATACACAAACTGAGGGACTCTTGGAGGTCAGTTGCACTTGTTCCCTATGATAAAGGCAGAAAAGATGAACTGTCAGAACCAGATTTAAAGAAAAAAAATGCTCCTATGACAATAAAATTGAATGTTGATGAGCTCTATCAGTCGAATCATACACACGCTTCATATAAATAAATTTCTTATACAGTCAATTGATAGCTAGAGTTCATCATGGGTATCACCCTGAAAAGAAAGACATCATAAGTAATATATTCAATAATAACAAGTATAAATTTGGAATAGAAAATGCAACATGAGAGAGAAAATTAAGGATTCACATAATATAAGCATTCTGTAACTTACTTCAGTTTTGAAAATAAATTGTTCATTTATATAAAATTCTACTGCATTATAATATCTGAAGAACAGTTAACCATAATATTCCTATTAATATTTCTAATAAATGAAATCGTAGCACATGTACACCTGAGTCTAAATACATTGAATTTAAAATCTGCAACATCGACTTGGATCTGAATAGAAACAAGTATAAACAGACAGGATTTAAGCATTTGTATGGGTGCATTTTCTATTTTTTTTTGGTTGTGGTGAGGCAAAATTTAATACATTTTTAACCATTATACAGAGTTCCATTTTTAATTTTGAAGACCTCCTGATAGCATACTAAAGATTTCAAAGCCTTCTGAAATTTTTTAGATTATTTCCAATATGGAAGCTTGTATGCAAACTTCTCCATAGTCACAATTAGTCTCTTAAAGAGTAATCTGATCAACATGGAGAATTCTTTTTTTCTGTTGTGCAACAGTATGAAGATATGACCTAAAATGACTGTGAATCAATCAGACTAAATGTCAAATCTGTTTACAATTTGGCATGTGTGCCTTTGAAGCATGCTTAATATGAGAGCGAGCACTAACATCACAGCAGGGGTACCATCTCTCCGATTTTGCAAGAAATTTCCATCCAATTTCAACTTATTTATTTAACAAAGCAAGTAGTTTAAATACTTAAGTGAAAAGATAGACTTAAATTCTAGCAAATTTAAAATTGGCTAAGTGCTTAAGACAAAATACAATAGTATAAGATTTTTACCTCTGTTGCCTCTGTTGTTTCATCATTAGAATCAGCAGCCTCTATTTCATCCAAGTCATTTTCCTCATCATCTTCATCATCATCGTCTTCAGTCTTTGTTTCTGATGATTTCCTTTCTTCTTCATCCTGTTTTTCCTTCATTTTCTTCTCGGCTTCCTATATACCAGAAAAACATTAAGTCTAAACCTAACCTACTTAAAACACTATAGATAAATTCCAGTAACTGGTAAGGTAATAATTAAATGCTGCACCTTGGTGATCACACATACACACAAAAGTTACTCTTAAAACTTTATCACTAATACTAAATCCAAAATAATTCAGGATGAACATCTAACCCTTGAGGTCTTAAGAAACCCTAGCATGTCTCTTCTTTAATGTAGCCCTTGAAAAGATCAGATTATGATGGTTGACATCGGAGGCATCTTCAATCAGTCTAAAAAATTTAACTTACTCTGATGATTTGATATAATTTCATGATCAGAAATTTGAAGCCCTCCGTAGCTTTAGTGAAAGCACAAGGTTAAGATGAACAAGAAAATCAAGAAAAAGCAGTGTTTTGCAATATAAGAGAAAGTTAACTGCAATTTTGAGTGTGTAAAGAATTGACTATAACATGAGAAACACTTAAAATAAATATATAAACCTGTGTATCATGTTCTTGAAGACCATTAACATTTACAGTTAATAGGGAAAAGATCCTACTAATTTTTAAAAGAATAGTTGGGAAAACAAGAATCTGGCAATAATTCAGCTACTTGGGCATTTAATGAACAAATTTATTAAAATAAGCAGAATGAGAAATGGTAAAAATGTTTACTATTAATGGACTATGACTTGAGAAAATCTTCAGAGATAACCTGAAGCAAAATGCTAATCACTTGCTGCTACTGATCATGAATGCATCATTAAAATTTTTGAAAAATTAAATGTAAATAAAAATTTGAGTGACAAATACCTTAATCGCTCCATAAGTTTCACGTCCATGTTTTTCTGCTTCAGCTTCATCATCTGCGATCAGCACATTGTCGAAAATAGTTCCAGATTTCACCTAGAAAATTCAGTTAAGATCAATTTGTAATACAGTATAGTATTTTAATTCTCAAGTTAATATAACTGCATAATACTGATAAACATGTGAAAATACATAAACCATTGGTACTAAGAGTTATATTTTAATTAAAGTTTTAATATTCCTTGCTAATGATTCTTAAGATAACAGTAAATAGGACTGCTAATATAAATAAATTTCTTTGAATTAAAGCACACTGTGTAGCTCGTTTCTTATTAATAAATCTATTATAGGATTCTACATATGCAAATGAGTATAGATGCATTATGTTGCAATGTAATGAAAAGACAAATATTTATATTGAATTTACAGAAATCTCAAATTGGTATAACATATGAAAGGAGAAATTACAATAGTATAGATCTATATTGCATGAAAGACCAAGAAGGTGATATATTCTTACATATTATGTTAGGTAAATTTTTAAAAGGTATCTGATCTTTCATAATAAGTTTGATAATGTTAAAGCTTCTTAATAATAGCTGTAAAAAATACAGTAAGAAGTCTTTAAAAAAAGGAGCAAATTGAGTTCTTAAAAACAAAACCCTACCTATGCAAGAAAACTTCATAGTTTACAGTGATAGAACTACAAAATTTTATATATATATATATATATATATATATATATATATATATATATATATATATATATATATATATATATATATATATATATATATATATCACATAAATGCAGTTATGTATTTAAATTTCTTGTTTTTAGTTTTTCCATTTACACTAAAAGTTTATAGTCAATATATTAAAAGTTAAAGCACTAAAACTTTTCAACTAGAGAGTGGTGGAAAACTACCTACCTGCCATAAATCAAAGCCAACGCCGCAGACCTCACTGTATTTGTAAAGGTATGGATCAGGTACATATTCAGGATTGTCGATTTCAGGATGAATGTAAGGTCCTTTATAATTAGGATTGTCCAAAAGCCTTGGTTTCCATTCACCTTTATATGCTGGATTATTAATTTGTGGAGGTTCCCATTCACCATCCATATCCACATCCCAGTCCTCAGGTTGCTGTGCATCAGGGTCTGGAATAAGCTCAGGCTGATCCCAATCTTCTGGCTTCTTATCATCTGGATCTTCAATTTTAGGATTATCATCCCAATCATCAGGCTTTTTGGCAGCAGGATCCTTAATCTTTTTGGGAGGAAGGAAGTCAAAGTCTTTTTCAAGCTCTCCTGATTCTACCTTTTCATTATCTATCTTGACAATGTAAGTGTTATCAGGCTTAAGAATGAGTGTGTACAGATGAGTATAGATGTCATCCTATAGAATTGGAAGCAAAGATTTTGCATTTAGAAAGGAGATAAAAATTAATATAACACTTACAAATAAAAAAATATGCTTAGAAATCACACAATTTATTTTATTTTTTACTTACTTTGCACCTAATTTCCTTATTGATTAATAGATTTTTCCCTTTGTAAGAGAAAATAACATGAACCTTCTTTGTGCCAGGACCACAAATATCAGGGCCTGAAAGAATAATAATAGAATGAAGTTAAAAGGAAATATTTAAATTCAAATGTTAACTGAATAAATTTCTCAGATCAATGCCGATTAAGATAAAACAATTTATATTTCCAAATAGAAAGTTCATAAAGATCTAAATTATTTTAAAATATTTTTTAATCTAATTCTTACATAAGCAAGAAAGGTTAGCTTTAAAAAAAGATAAATATTCTCAAATAAAACTACCTTCATAAATAGATTAAAAAACATAGTACGAGCTCTGACAGACAGAAACTGTAAGTTACAAATAACTAAATTTTGAAATATTAAACCAACTCACAGGTGAATGCATCAATGTCCTAAAATTACACCTCTTAAAACTTAATTACTTGCATTTCCTTCATTTCTTCTTAAATATTAGTACCTACAAGTCTGATAAAATTTCTTACTGGATTTCTTTAAAAGGATTAAGGAATGGATATGGTTTCTTTTGTTTAGGGCTCTCTTTCACTACACACATAAGTGATGGCCAAAGATGACAAGGCAAATTTGTATCGCTTAAGACCAAAATTTGGTAAGATTGTAGCTTTAGCAAACCAAGATGCAAGAAATGTATTTTGGTATAACATTTGTACCTCTGAATATATAAAAATGAAAAATTTAGGAGGCGACACTCTTGTCCTTTTACCAATTCACATCTCTCCCGGGAACCATATTACAGTTTTAAACATCTTTAGACACAGTTAAAAATCAAGATTACAAAATAAAGGATAAGAAACATTGAATAAAAGAAAGTACTAGGGACCTTTAAATACTTATGACTGAAATTTATATATTCATTAAAACATTCATACACACTTCATATTTATGAACAATCTCATTAAATACATAAATGAAAAGGCTGAATTTCCAGTTTATTCCTCACACAAAACTTTCACAATAAGTCTTACCCATCCTGTAAATTAAAAAGGTTGGAAAGAATGATTCATACAAATTTCAAATAAGATGTCAAATTAACACAAATTACCAAACATGATCAAGTATGGACTCTCTCCATGTAGATCCTTGGGATCTAAGCTGCAGTCAAACATCTTGATGTAGCCACCCCCACAGTCTATGTTTTGCTCATGTTTTACAGAGAACTGTAAAACCAATGTTTTGTCTTCATTGCTAAAAGGCGTAAATTTTGTTGATAGACCATAGAACCTGGCATCTTGAGAAGTCTGAACACCTGAAAAATATTTAAAATTGGTGAGATTATGGCTTGCAAGGAATCAAAATGTTTATATTCTAAACAAAATATAAAAGAAATACCATTTTACTTTAGTCCTACATAACTTCATTCGATATGACATAATATAAAACTAGTTGCTACATTTCTATATTATGAGAACACACGAATGACACTTTGAATGTGCCAAATGCAGGTGCTTAGAACATTTCAAACCCAATTTAACTAGGACTGCTAAATCTTTCTCTTACTGTTTTGTATGTTTTAGGCAAATTCCACTTTAAAATGACTACTTTAGTGACTTTGTTCTGTATAGCTGAAAAATTCATTTGTACAGGATAAAATTCTTGAAAGCTATTAAGACTCTCAAAGATAAAGCATTGTAGGTTTTGTTTAACTAAAAACAGCTCTAATCTAGTAAAGAGAAGGGTTATAAAATTCTTTTGGTATGTCGACAGGCAGTTTGGTGTACGGAGGAGGATAGCTGTTTTTAGTTTCTCTCGATAAAGCCTTTATATATAAATCTGAAATATGCAGAGAATCATAAAAGAAATTTCATTACCTTTTGGTTCACTTTCACTGGTGAAAAAAGTGCTTTTAAAAATGAAATTTTACTTACATTATCAAAACTCAGTAATTCTAGAATAAGAAACACCTTTCAAATTTAGCATATTAAAGAAAATTGTTACTAACACGATTAAAATATATTAAATTATAACTCTTATATTTATTTACTTTTATAGAGACTAAGATCCTATTTCAAAAAGATTAATTTTAAGTTGTAGATAATTTAATATTTTATTAATTTTTTAAAGATATGGATGATGCCCTCTCAAACATATTAAAAACATTAGCTAATATTCTAAAATATATTTCATATTAAGAGTGTTTAAAATAGTGTACTGCATAATTTTCTAAATACATTTCATTAAAAGTTATATATTCAATTTTCTTTGAAACTGTAAGTTATTTATGCTTAAGTTAGTATTGCCATAAAACATTCTTCAACAAAGTTCCTTTGGGAGAAGTCCCATATCCTGTGCTGGAAAATTTGGCGATTTTTTTTGGGCGATAAATATTTCAATATGGTTTATTCTCATTCATTTTTGTTTGGATGTTTTTAACTATGTTTTAATGGGGATTTCTTATTCGTGTTACTGTGGATATTGAAAATTTAATGCCTATTAGCTATTTTAAAAGGATGACGAAATACCTCTTCTAGAAAATGATTTAGATGATCCCGATGGGGAAAATTTGTAACTAAAAAAAAAAATTATGTTTATTACTCTGGGTTTAACTTTTATAAAATTGTAAATAATTATGAAATCTTACGAAATTTTATCATGCAATATATTTTTACCGTGGTTTTTGTTTTGTAATTTTATTTATTTATATATTTTTATTGAGAAATTTAAACTTTTTGATGTTTTAATCTTTTTTTTAATTTTAATTCACAGCATTTTTTTTTCAGTTATACAGCACTTATGTGATTATTTAAAAAAAAGGGGGAAATGCTTTTTGTGGATATTTTCACTATAAGAAATTTTATTTGTATTTTTGGGGGATCTCGATTTTTTTTCTTTTACATTGCAGATGCAACTGAGAATACCCTAAATCCCTTCTATAATTGTTTCTTCAAAACGTGGCTTTCTGGTAAGTTATAAAAATCTATTTTGTTTTCTTTCAAGCCTAAATGACGCCAAAAAAATTGCGTCGCTTACATAGGTTGCATTATTCTGAGTTTTCCACCAAGCGCAGACAATTCATAAACCGAGCCAAATAGCACAAAGCAGCACAGGATATGGAACTATTCCCGTTCATTCTAATTTACATTTGAAAATTATTTAAAATCAGTTTGGCACTTAGATGCCAAAAACAAGCAATATATAAATTTTATTGAAATCTCTAAATCCTAAAAGCATCCTTTGCCAAAATTTACTATTTGTGAATCATTTTAAGGTAAGTTTTAAGCAAGAAGCAAGTTTTAGGGCATTTGGATTAATTTAGAACTCTGTTTAACAGACTGTAACCCACTTTAAATGGGTCAGCAATTTTTAAGGGCATACAGTATTCTAGCAAAGCTCAAAGAATTAGTACAAAGATTATTTTCCTCTTAATTTCTCCATTGTATACTCAAAATCACAAGGATGTACGCTCAAGGTTTGAAATTGCCATAATGTATGAAAGCTACTAAAAATTAAATTATCCATTCCGAAAAGTTCTGTTTAAAATAAATGCAGGATTTTAAAATATCTTACAATGATTGCAGCAGAAAGTATGAGATCATTAAGTAATCAAACAAATCTTACATGAAACTAATGTAAATTAAACTTTATGTACCTTTACTTATTTCTGGATCGCCATAGAACTTTCCGTGAGTAAGAACGAATTTGCCCCATTCTTTACCAGAATGTTCAGATTGAGTCCATCTGTCCTCCCACTTATCTGAAAAAGGAACAATAATATATCTATACATACACATATTTTAGCGATTGATAAGGTTAAATTTTCTACTCAACGAATTTTGTCCTCTTACGTTAACTAGGTTTTTTCTTTTTTACAAATAGTGATGCGCATCGTTATAAATGCTTTTTACTGGCAAAAGGGTATTTGCACTTTAGAATTGATAAAACTCTTTATTCGTTCAGGGAAACATCGTATGTACTGGATTTAAATCTGTTTTCAAGTAATTACATTGGTAACCAGTAAATAAATCCAATTATAACAGAAAAATAAAATCAAACAAAACAATTACAGGAGAAATAAAATTTGCCATTAAATTTAAACGTATGGATTAGAGAAGAACTGAATAGGTAGAAAATAATGGAAACATTTAATTTTCGCGATAAAAAGTAAAATCATTTGTTCGCGGCGTTTTAAAATGAAATATACTTACCATCCGTAAATTCTTCTTTGAAGAATTCTTTCGAGTTAGCAAATGAAAAGACTAGAGAAACTATAGTTAGAAAAACAATATTAGACATATTGATTCGTCTTCCTACAGTTCAGGAACAAATTTTAAAAGTCTACTTCTCAACCAGCCTCAGTTAAATGTATGCCGGTATAATGAGTAAAAACCTCACTCACTAAAGAGCTGACATGTGCTAAAGTGGACAGATGGATAATTTTCATTGGATAACAGAAGTAACCTATCACGGCCAACCACCTGGAAGCGAAAGTAAAATTGATGCCACTCTTGCAGAAAAGTTCCTTCTCTTTTAGGATTTTTGGTCAAATATACGTGAGTTTTTAAACGCATTTCAAGACATTTTTTTTCATTCAAGATATTTTCTTTCAAACATTAAATAAAAATTTAAACTCCTTTATGGCAAGAAATTCCCCCGGAAAAGTGTTTTTCTCTTTAAAAATTTAACAGTTGAATAAGGATTTATTGTTTGCAATTAATTTAAGCAAATTTATTTCTTTTCTGGTTCATATGAAAATTTTTTTATCTTCTTTGTAGTGAGGAGCTTTTTGGATAAATTAGATATTCGGTATATATCACATAATTTCAAAGTTCATCAATTCATTTGTTAATGCTACATGCCTCCTCTAAAGAACATGAAATGTCTTTCATGATCATGGATTTTAGAAGTTGAATAAGTATCAGAATCTGGTGTCTTGCTATCACATTTTACAAAACTTCATCTGATTATGAATATCGTGTTTTATAAACACCAGGTTACACAAATATTTGATAATTTTCAGTCGAAAATTAAATTTTTCGGTCTACAGATATTTTATGGCAGAAAATCAAATTGAAACATGACTCGGATAATGAATTTATATGAAGATTTTTGTTTTATATTTCTTTTCAACACTTTTAATGCTTAATTTCTGTTTTCTAAAGATATGGGGAGTTCATCTGCAAGACATAATACTCCAATGAGATCCAACATGATTTAGATTTACATAATGTTATCTGGGAGTATAACTGACATGCTTTACAAATTTATGGATATCAAGGCCTCCTTGGAAAAATTAAAATATTTCCTCCCCCCGCCCCAGAAAAAATGTAATAGAGACATATACAATTGGAATATTTACAGTACCTATATCCAAATAAAGATCGAATGCTAATATTATATTTATAATGATAACTAGTTGCATATTTAAACAAGAGATGGCGCCACGAAAAATTTAGTGCAATCCAGCTGTCTTGATCCACTTCTATTAACAATAATGTTATCTGGGAGTGTAGAGACAGGCGAGTCACCATAACAAGCAATAACGCCCCCTATCGCAAGGTAAGGGGTACTAGGCAGAACGCTGGGGGTGATTGTAGACTCCGGTCGTGTCTGATATATTCGTAGAAAGAAAGTTCGGAAGTAATTGTAGACACCAAACGTATCTAGTATTTGCTTCAGAGCGTTGAGGTTATGTTAATAGTTTGTTCCTGTAAATAGTATTCTTCTACCTGTAATATATATAGTCTCCTGTACTTACTCCGCTGTGCTCTATAATAAACTATGTATGTTTAAAAGAGCTGGTTCTAGATTGATAAAAAAAGAACATTCAACTCGGTATTCCATCACAAAATGCTCTATTACGAGAACCAGAGCTCAATCAGAGTGAACCAGAGCAAAGGACTGTTGACAGAACTAATGAAAGCGTCTTTCAGATGTCACGGAAAGCAGGTAGGAGCTATTTATCTCGTTTTACTGGAAGTATAATTTTATCAAAGATATATAAATATAAATATATATAAGAAAGAAAGCCAAAATGTATAAGAATTCGAGAAATGAAGATTTGATAGAACTTCTTGGTGAAATAGATGATACACCAACTGTGGTTTAAAAGTGATACAATTAAAAAATTAAATCGAGGAAAGTCAATCTTTTAAAGATGATCCAGAATTTGTAGCAGGGTTATTAATCTCAATAGTTGAGGTCAGAAGAACAGAGAAAGAAAATGAAATAAAAGCTAGGGATACGCACTTAACACTTGAAACTCACAAAATTAAATTTGAGAAAATGAAATTAGAGCAGCTTGAAAAAGAAATTGAATTGGAAAAAATTAGATGTCAGGACGCGTCTAGATATGAATCTCACCTGAATAGAGATGTCGATGCAGGTCCGGGAAATTTAGAAAGTTTAATAAGAAATGTGAAGACTTTAACCATTCCAGTTCCTGGCAAATCAGAAACTTCAGTTTGTTCTTTCAAACACTGGAGAGGGCATTCATTACTAAAAACGTACCGGAAGAGTTTAAATCTGAAATTTTGATTAACAGTTTGGGGGGGGGGGGGCAAGGCTACAAACATATTATCTTACGTTAGCGCTGAAGAATTAAGATCATATGATACCATTAAGAAACTTGTGTTGAAAGAGTATCAATCAACTGCTTACGAATGCCTCATGAATTTTCGAAGAGCACGACGCGAGCCGAAAGAGTCTCATGTTCAATTCGCATCTAGACTGTCTGCAAATTTCCATTACTACTGTCAGCTACGGGAAGTTGAAGATTTTGATACATTGTGTCTGTTCCGTCCAGCATCAACAATCGTTCATAGGTGGCAGCACTGATCCAGTAATGTCTTATTTTTGTTACAGTGTGTGGCAACACTAACTTTTGTGGTTGAAAAAGAAATCTGTTGTACGCAATGCGAGGAGGGTTTCTGCTCAATTATTATTCTATTCTTGTTTTATGTATTCCTTTAAGTGAAAAGTTGGAGGATGCGTGGGAAGTGAAAGATATTCATCGTGAATCTGTAAGTCAAATTCATTCTTTATCCTATTTGGTTTTTCAATTTCCCAGCCTCGACCCATATCTATATATATATAAAACGCGTAGGTATGCGGCACAAAAATCGACGATATTTCTACACTCCGAATGGCAACGGCTGCAACTTCCAGAAGAAAACATTAGCGACCGTCCGCAATTTGCAACCACGTGTCAACATGAATTTACGCTCTGAAATCAGGAAAGCTCGAAAGCGAGCTGCAGGATCAAGGGAAAATTAGGAACAGTCTCAAGAAAGAAAGAGAAGAAGAAATAATTCATTTAGAGAGAGGCGTGAAAGAGAGAGAATAAATGATCGCGAGGTTAGTCTTAACTGTCGCCGGCACAGCAACCGAGAGCGAGTAGTAGTTAATTTTTTACACTTTTTTCAGTACTTGCTGAAATTTTACTCCATTTTATAAGTGAAGAAAATTTTCCCAGCAATTTATTATTTGATATGATTAAGTGTAGATATCTGAATTGTGATCAATAGTACATACAGATAGTGATGTAATCCACTCTACATTTTACTACTTGCTGAATTTTTACTCCATTTTTTTACGTGAAAAAAATTTTCCCCAACAATTTCTTAATGATAAAGTGTAGATATCTTAATTTTGAAAAATAGTACATACAGAGAGGGATGCCATTTTTAAAATCATTGGTGTTGGGTTTCCCAGTCTTATCTTTAACTCTGTTAGGAAGTAATGAAATTTCGCATTGTTTAATCACCGTGTTTTAGAATCAGCCTTATAGAGAATACCCCTTAACAACGTATATTTATGATGACAAGTAATGGTAACATTCCTTACATATGCTACTTTCAGTTCAGTTGTTTTGCAAAAGAAAATATAAAACTAAAAGCGACCATGCTGGTCACGCAGCGGCTAGTTCAATTGTATTCTATTAAATGTGAAAGTATATTCTATTTGTTAATGTTTTTTTCAAAGTCGAAATAAATCTTTAAAATCCTTACAGTCCTCTAAATCTATAAATCTCACAGTGTCAACTGATAATTTCTGACAAAATCTTCCAAACATTAGACAGATAAACCGCGACCTACATTAAAGTGAAGACAGGGGAGAGTTGGATGAAACCGAAGGATTTAGCCAAAAAAGTTGATATATATTTTGTCAATATAGGCAAGTCGCTGAATGAAACAACTGTTAATACTAACGAAGATACAGCTAATAAATTGCCGCATTTTTCTAAAGAATCTAAGTATGTCCCACCTCATTTGAGAAACAACGAGAATAAAAATAGATATCCTCCCAAAGACTGCTATATATGTGGAAAAAATACCCACCTTGCCAGATTTTGTTCGCAACGGGGTAAACAGGAAAAACACTTCGATATCTCAAAGAACGAGACGACAGAGAAAAATGGTAGCGACAACATGATAGCAAAGATCGGATTTGCACGTTTAGAATCCGACAAAATAGTAACGCAACCATTGCAAAGTGTTAATATTTGCATTGCGGGTAAAGAGATAAAAGATATAATTATTGACTCCGGAGCTCAAATTTCCGTGTTGAACCTGAAATATATGCCTGATATTCCCATGAAAGATAGTGGCAATATTAACCTGATTTCTGCTTTTGGAGAAACAATTACAGCCAGAGTGGCGAGAATTCCAATTTCTCTTAGCAAACCCCATAACCCGCTCCTTTTGAAACCTGCCGAGGTATTCGTAGCTTTAACAGAAAAGCTGCACGGCCCCGGGTTGTTGACCCCAAGGGCACACAATTTATTGCTGTTGGCGGGGTGGGTGGTGTCATACCCCACTGTTGAGGAGCTCGAGCCGGACAGTGGAATCCCGACTAAAGTGTCTGAGGGGAGTGAAACATTTTTTGCTCTCTTGTTAATGACGATGTATCTGGTGGTGTAAACACCATTACTTCTGTGAATTCGCTGTCGCGGGGAGAGACGGAAAAGAGTAACCAGATATTTGATGCTGATAATTTAATGGTGCATTCACATTGGACAGAGTTCTCTCCCCGACTCTCCTGTCAACATTAGTCACGGTAACATTAGACACGGTATTTAGAACCACCCCCATTCCAATGAACACGTGTCTTCCAGATATTCCCCCATTTAGAACCCCCCCCCCCCCAATTCAAGCTGCCAAAGTCTTCGTGTTTCTTGATCTAGTGTCCCCCGACCCCGCTCGACACCATTTGACCCGCTGACCCCACTCTCTTTCTCTGAAGGACCGCCAGAGGAGGCGACCCGGCGCAGGGAACAGAGTACAGAGACATAAATCACTGGCAGAGGCAGAGAGCGCTGTGCCAGTCTGTACGCGCTATCAGAGAAGAACAGTGGAGCTGTGAATCTTTAAAAGCGGTTCTCGATCAAGTTAAACGAAAAATAGAGAGAAATAAAATAGAAATGGAGAAAAATAAAATTGTGGTAGAGATTTTGGAAAAAGAGCTGTCTGATATTTCTAATACAAAGTTGGATGTGGCACCTGAAATGCTGAATAGTCCTTGCGAATATTCCGAGCAGCGAAACCGTGAATAAATAAGTGATTCGCACGCCTTCAATACGTTCGAAAATGAGAAAGATGTGAATGAAATAAGAAGTGAAAGTGGTGTTTTGAAACTCCATGTTATCGAAGTGGAGAAATCGAAAAGTGATTCGCGCTTCTTCAGTGGTGGTGAAATTAGGAATCACGTACATGGTGTAGAAATTGAAATGCGTACTTCAGAACGGCATGTTAGGGAGACGGAGAAGTTAAAACCGTCAAAGGCCGACTCATCTTCTTGTAGCAACATGCTAAGAAAGTCCTATCTCAAAACTGTACAGGTACCCAACGTTACGTACAATAAATGTACGACTTCAGTCCGTGAGTGTATGCAAACCACTGCAGAAACTAGTGAAGAATGACAAAATTTAAATTATCTGTGTGGTAAACTACGTGCTGAAATAGAAGAGAAAATGCTAAGATTATGTTGCTCCAGGAAGAAGTGGCAAAATCAAATGCCATTGTGAATTATGTGTCGAAGGAAAGTGATTCAGTCCTACAGAATGGGTCAGAAGCACAAAATGATCGCAACGAATGTGTAGTATTTGAGAAGAATTGCAATAAAAGAAAAAAAACTGTGTAACTGATATACCTCGTTCACACAAACCCGAGTTCAAACCGGAGCTTCCCGCCCCCTGAATTCGCTTCGCTCGGAGCTGAGGTGAACTAGAGCTCCCCTCGTTTAAACCCCCCCGGCCCCAACTGAGTTGGGGAACACATTTGGCTGGAAATTTGGCGTTATTTTTGTTCTTGCGTACTCAGGAGGCGAGCGGATTATATATATATATATATATATATATATATATATATATATATATATATATATATATGTATGTTACGGCCAATTCGCGAAGTGGCCGAGAGGTATGGCCAAAGTGCGATGTAATTGAAACGATCAGTGAATATTCTACTTTGGCCGGCCATTTCGCGAAGTGGCCACGATGTTCCGGCCAAAACGCGATGTGCTCATCCAAGAATGCCCGGTAGGCGGCGCATTTGCAATTCCGACGGGAATGTGCCACGTCGCTATTTGTCTGCTGCTTCTCGATTCTTCCACTGCAATTTCACTGTGAGGTGAGTGCTATTTTCCTCGTATTTTTATAGTATTCTGTATCGTATTTTTATAGTATTCTATATCGTATTTCTATAGTATTCTGTATCGTATTTTTATAGTATTCTATATCGTATTTTTATAGTATTATATATCGTGTTTCTATAGTATTCTGTATCGTATTTTCATAGTATTCTGTATCGTTCTTTCATAGGCTGCCCCATGGCTACTTCTGAGGGAACTAAAACGCAGGGCGATGTCAGTGAAGCAGCACTTGATATTAAAACAAGGTTTTCTGACACCCTGCATACGTTGCTGCAACAAAAAGCAGATAATGGCGGGATCCTCACCAGAGACAAATACTGCACTTTTATAGAAGACGTAAAGCAGGCTGAAGTAAAGCAGAAAAAACAAAGTGTTGACTATCGTCGACTGAGAAAATATGATGTTATTGAAGTTAACGGCATAGAAAAACTTATCGTGCCAGTAACAGGAGACAATTGTGTTATCTTGTATTATGCACACACAGAAGAACTATTCGATATACTGCACGATACCCACTTGAAAATTGGACACGGAGGTCGCACAAAGATGGAAAAGGAGCTAAAAACTAAGTACACAAATGTAACCAAAGAAGTGATTACATTATATCTCCGCTTATGCAAGCCATGCCAAACCAAACTATCCAATCCTAAGAAAGGTCTATTTTCCAAACCTTTGATATTTAAAGAATTTAAATCAAGATGCCAGGTGGATCTCATTGATATGCAGACGAACCCTGATGGAGATCATAAGTTTATACTCAATTACCAGGATCATTTAACCAAGTTTATATTATTACGGCCTCTGAAAAGCAAAAGAGCAGAAGAAGTTGCTTACCAGTTACTTGATATCTTCACCACCATAAGTGCTCCAAGCGTGCTGCAATCAGATAATGGGAGAGAATTTGTGAACCAAGTTATAAATGAACTGAAGAACATGTGGCCGGAATTGAAGCTTGTTCACGGGAAACCGAGGCATAGCCAAAGCCAAGGTTCCATCGAACGTGCCAACCAGGATGTTCGGAATATGATGATGACATGGATGCAGACAAATAAATCAACACATTGGGCTGAGAGTCTCCGATTTATTCAATTCATGAAAAACCGTTCTTTCCACCAAGGCATTCAGCAGTCGCCATATGAGGCCATGTTTGGCTGCAAAGCGAAAGTGGGGCTGAGTACTTCAAATCTGCCAAAGAGGTTGTCAATAATCTAGTTACAGAAGAAGACCTTGAGAACATCGAACAAGAAATGGAGGGTGATATAAATTCAGGGAATGCATCCGGAAATGAAGCTCCTGTCATGGCAGTGGAACCATCTGAAAATCCTGAAGGATTGGCCAGCAATAATTATGCGATAATATTCTGTGTGGTGTGCGGAAAAGAGTGTAGTGCAGCCCATTCTTGCGGATCCTGCGGGAAAGATGTCCATGTAATTTGTGGAATAAATTACGTAGGGGAAATTACTTGCAGGCTATGTCACAATAAACAAGTAATCAGGAAGAAGAGGTCAGGAGCTCATGCTAGTTTGCAAGATCAAGGTGAAAAGATGCTGAGAAGTTCAGGTGCAAAAATTTCCACCAGCTAAACTTGGAGATAATGTGCGTATCCGCATACCAGATGTTGAGAGGGGTCGCGGTGACCCAAGAAGCATTCTTGTTGTTGTCATGAACATCGAGGACGGTTTCTAGAAACTAGGAACAGAACATGGCATTCTCAAAAACCTGTATTCCAGAAGTGAGTTTTCCATTCTGCAGGAGAAACTACTAACACTTGATTCCATAGGCACAGAAGAAAAATCGCTACGAACCATAGCGTCTTCCCAATCACTGACAGGGGGCCAAGGCTACACGAGATGCAATTGTTCGACTAAGTGTGCAACAAACCGCTGTAAATGCAGAAGCAACAAACTTTTATGTAATTCGAAATGTCACAAAAGTTCAGCTTGTTGTTATAAGTGATTACGGTGATTTATAATTCATTTTTTAATTAAAGGAAAAGAGGTAAATTTTTTATGTTGACCATTTTACTACTTTTTTAATATCTTTTGTATTTCTAATAACTTTTACTTTACAGAAAAAAAATGTAGTGGTATGTTTTTTCACATACCGGGGAACCACAATTTTTTAATATTTGTTTTATTAAAAAGTTAATTTGCTAATATTGCACCTTTTGTTTTCTTTTTTAATTTAAAAATATAAATCTTCTAATTTAAAAATATAAAAAATAGACAAGTTTTTAAATTAAAATTTAAAAAATTTAATTTTTTACTTTGTCTCAAATGGCCACATCCCACCGCAGTTAGCTGCGGGTACCGCAGCTAGTAATTTTCAAAGAATGAAGTTATAGTTATACAGAGCCAATAATACGAGCCAATGATTTTTTCTTCCAACTTTGGCTGATCCTCCCATGCCACTTCGCGATCTGGCCGGCCAATTCCCGAAATCAAGAAAAGATCGGACATTGGCCAGCCAATTTACAGCGTTCTTAGCCATTTCGCGAATTGGCCGGCCAATTCGCGAAGTGGCCGAATTCGGGCTTTGGCCGTAACATATGTATATATATATATATATATATATATATATATATATATATATATATATATATATATATATATATATATATATATATATACATATATATATATATAGACATATATATACACAGTGGCGTACGCAAGGGGGGGTTGATGGGGGTTATAACCCCCCCCATTGGTTCTGATTACATATATTGGTACCCTGAGCAACGCCTAATAAAGTCCCCTAGATTACAGGCGCCGCGGGGGGGGGGGGGGTCCAAAGGTCGTTTTTTCAGTTTTTGGCGTTTATCTCGAAATCGGTGCGTAGCACAGGAAATTGTCAAATTTAAAAAATAAAGCTTATAAAATTCCCTTCCGAATGATGTATCCATGTTTGTACCCAAGTGTTACCGTTTTCGAGATATGAGCCGTTGAATATGAAAATTTTTCAAAAAAAGTGGTAGCGGTTCAGATATCTCGTCAAACTTCCTCTTCTAACTCTTTCCCCTTCCATTTCTCAGAAAACTCGTGATAGAGAAAGTTGTAGAGCGAAAATTTTCCTTCAAAAATTTATATAATTATGCTAATTTATCTTCACCAGGTAAATAGTTAGAGCGTTTTGAATTTTAGGGGTACTTTTCAACATTTTGCTTGTAAAATGCTCGTCACTCAAGTTTCGTTTCCATGGTCTGTAACTCTCTTAATCACTTTGTGTGCTGTTTAATTAGATACGTATAGTATTCATAACCCATATAAATAATAAATTATGTATACCTGTACGTATAATGTATATCTCATAATATACAGAAGAACACTTGTAGTACAAAGGAGGAAGTAAGAAAACAAACCAAAATGTATAAAAGTTGTTCATATAATCAAAAATTGGTTATCAAAAGTAGGTTCAAACAACAGTTACTTACATTAAATATATTATATACAATTTATTTCATCAACTGCTTTCTTATATATTAAAAGCCGTCAATCTGATACTTCGAAAAAAGTTTCAAACAAGTCAAAGTCTTCACTATCATTTTAGCTTCTGTAGAATGTCCGAATTTTCCCGAAATGATTTCCCACCAAAGTGGCAACCCACTATTATGCTACGATCAAAGTCACTAAGCTCCTTTGACTTACTCATCGTCTCACAAACGCATAAATATGACCTGACAAACCACTACCAATACTTCTATAGCTTTCGGTTACGCATCAAATTACGTCACTTGCTAGATCCACTTCTTTAGGGGGGTGTCCGGATACTTTTGGCCAGATAGTGTATAACGTATTATTGAATATTAATGGATTATATATATTATTAAATTTACTTAATGTTGTCAGCTGAATGATAAGACCTGAAGATGTTGGGAATAGTAGAGCCTGTCTTCTGTGGTGACCCGTCCGGCCTTCATGAAAAACACATTCGTGTCTCGTGGGGTGAGTGCCATAAGTAAGACGAGCAGGTCTTACCTATCTACTATCACCACAATTGAATGAGAGGTGTTTTGCCACTCACCTCTGACAATAGTGCAGTCAGCATCTCCTTTGGCTTGTAGCGTACTGGAAGTATGGGGTTAGTTTTCCCAAAACCTCACAGAGTGCGAGAAACACAGCTGCGTGTTATCGGGGCAGTTTTTGGCCGGTTCCCATCGTTTTTAAACACGTGCAAGAGTTTTGGCCTGAAGATTAATCCCTGGAATGGTGGTTTCCCTAACAAGTGGTGAGGGTAACTGTTTGGAAAACAGAAAATGGTTTATATCACCGTAATAAAGCTGTCTTCTCTTAGCGATAACTTCATGCGAGTGACATCGGCGGGCGATAAAGTTTCGGCATTAAGAAGAGCTGTCAGCCGATAATCTGCCCCCCCCCCCCAGCTGAAAATCCAGACATCTAGGGAGAGGCCGCACAGCATCCGCCTTGTGTGGACGTGTTTGTTTTAAGCTCCTGTGTTGGGACTGTATAGATCCGGGAGCGTGCATTGTAGATCTGCACAGAGTTAAATTGAATAGGTTGTAACCTTAAATGTTAAATTTTTTGTTGTTTGTAAATAAAATTCCTCGTTAAGTTTCTGTTTTAAAAATTGGCTTCGCATTTTATTTAGGACTCTGTCTTTCTTTGTTATGGATCCAATAGTTGTGAAATTTTTTCAAAATGCCTCAGAGAGTTTATCCTTGTCATGACGCCACAGGCTGTAGTAGACTGTATACCTCTTGCACCCAAGGCCTGAACTAACATAGTAAAGAGCTTGGTTTTGCTCCTTTCACTGGAAAGGAAGCTTTCCTGATGAACAGTAGCCACCATGTTCTTATTGAAGTCAATATCCACTGATGCTTTACTTGATGCTTTCCGATGTTGTTCGTCTCTTTCCGTGGAGTTCGTGTCTTCATAACCATAAAAAAACACAGCTTAACTGCTGCCGTAATGGTTGATTATGTACGATACATATTGATCGCAGATGGAGGCGAAGGTGGTGTTGGTGTTCCACTTTACTCTATAGAGCAGGAGCCGCCATCGATTACCGTGAAACTGTTCTTCACATTGATCAATTGATTACATTTTGGGAAAGCATCATACAGTGCTAACTTTTTGATTTTTCTCATTATCCCCTAGGCGAATAGAGACATCGGCTATGGGGCTAACTCGTACGTTAGCAACTCCTCTACATCCCTGTCAGACTCTCGTCTCCCATTCCTAAGTGGAATTGATGAACGTGTGTAATAGCGTCTTCAATAAGCATCAAAAGGAGCGCAAACAGGTGTCGAGAGCCATACACCTTTGGAAACCCTTGACAATAGGAGGCAGCGAACTCATTTAGAATGATTAAGGAAACACAGCGGCGCACGTCACCTAAGGTAGGAACGGTGGACAATGAAACCGACAATAGGTGGTCTGCGTATCGTGGTTAAAAAAGGCCGATTGTCGTTCGAGAAGGGGAAGAAGAGGCATAAAAGACAGACGCGAGGAACGAAAAAAAGAAGAATAGATTCGGACTGTTGAAGGGTCAACACGCTTACGGGAGATGGGGAGCTCGTCGGACTTTGAAATAATGAGCCCAGCTCTCACGAGTATTTTTAACGTTCGTCGGAACGAAACTTTGTAAATAACGTATTTAACCAAGATTTTAACATGTTAATAAACCTCATGAAATAAGAGTTGACTCTACAATTATAATTCCTTCTACATGACAATGATTTGTCGGATCACGACTATAAAGGTTAACAATCCCCTTCTTTCTTCTTGGTGATCAGAGTTCTTTGAAATATCATCAGAGGCTCTACCACCACTACCTCATCATTAACTTTGATCATATTGCTCATCGCAGCTAAAGGAACGACTGAGTCCTTCTTGGATTGCTTCACTTCTGAGAAATTCATTCCAACAAAAGTGCTCATTGTGCGGGTTCCAATTTCCAATGCTTGGTAGCAGTTGACGTTACTTGTTCCAATTACTCCCGTTGAAAGTGACATCGAACAATTACGTTCAGCAAAAGGCGGGTGATCAGCCAACCATTGAGCAAGCTTCCTTCTGTCTAGATCGTCTCTAGTTATGCGTGATGCTCGAAACTCAACATGTTGTTCTCCTCTTGCAGTATGGACGCCACAAAACATCTCAAATGAATTACATATTGCTGTAGCTGTGCGTGCTCCCCCAACTCATTTCGCCAACACCGAATCACTAAAGCATCGCCCACGTGTTACTTCTCCTTCACTCTTCATGTCACACATGAGTGTCACCTGAATTGCCATGTTAGACCACACACCAGCCATTGGTGTTCCAGTTCTGTTGACAGTGAAGTAGCCACGATCTATAAAATCCTGTTTAAGTTGAAGGTGGCGAGTTGTTAGTCCCAGCATGTGTTGTACATATAGGTGAGTACACTTTGCATAGTGAAAATGCCCGCTAGCATGGAAGTAAGGTATCATCAGTTGGGCGCATGTCATATGATCTTTCCAGTTGCGCTGTGCTGCAATGAATTTTTTCATCAACACCACCATTTCAAAGTACTGGACCCGCAAAGCTTCTGTTGGCCCACTACCTTTGAGACGTGACAATTCGTTGCTCAATTTCCACTGAATGCTGGCAAGGGAGGTATTTGTGGAAATGTGTTGTGGAGTAATTTCTACTGAAGTCTGAAGTAACTGAACTACTTCTTTTTTTTCATATGGTGTGATATCTAAATTTTTCAAAATGATCTGAACTAAAATGACACTTCTATACATTTTGGTTTGTTTTCTTACTTCCTCCATTGTACTACAAGTGTTCTTCTGTATATTATGAGATATACATTATACGTACATGTATACATAATTTATTATTTATATGGGTTATGAATACTATGCGTATCTAATTAAACAGCATACAAAGTGATTAAGAGAGTTACAGACCTTGGAAACGAAACTTGAGTGACGAGCATTTTACTAGCAAAATGTTGAAAAGTACCCCTAAACTTCCAAGCGCTCTAACTATTTACCTGGTGAAGATAAGTTAGCATAACTATATACATTTTTGAAGGAAATCTTTCGTTTTACAACTTTCTCTATCACGAGTTTTCTGAGAAATGGAAGGGGAAAGAGTTAAAAGAGGAAGTTTGACGAGATACCTGAACCGCTACCACTTTTTTTTTGAAAAACTTTCATATTCAACGGCTCATATCTCGAAAACGGTAACATTTGTGTCTAAACATGGATATACCATTTGGAAGGGAATTTTATAAGCTTTAATTTTTATATTTGACAATTTTCTGTGTGACGCACCGTTTTCGAGATAAACGCCGAAAACTGAAAAAAGTGACCTTTGCCCCCCCCCCCCACGGGGGTGCCTGAAATCGAGGGGACTTTATTAGGCGTTGTTCAGGGGACCAACCCCTACACATTCCTGAAAAAATCTCAACCCCTTCATTTAATGCGAAATGGAAACCTAATTTGACTGGACTATAACCCCCCCCCTTTGAAAATTTCTGCGTACGCTACTGATACATATACATACACACACATATATGTATATAACAGTTAAGCATGCCTTCACCGGCATGCTTAACTGTTCCTACTAAGTTCTTGGGATTAAGTTCCTCATTTTTTTTTTCTCCATACAATTATACGCCCATCAGCACCAAAAATATTCATCGGCAAATAAGACATTATTCCAATAGGTTTGGGGCTTATTTATCATTGATAGTGCGAAGGGAGGCCTAAACTTTCTGTTTTTCTCACTCACAAAAATTTTTCTATGGGCAGAACGCCCATGTAATCCAGCTGTTCTGAGAACTCGTCAAAAAATTTCGGGTGAAATTGAAGTAGAAAACGTTTCATTGAATTCTGCAGAAACTTTTACAGCACTCAAACGTGAATTTTTCACAAATTTTCTAATTATAAATCTCTGATCGCGTTTTGTTAACTCTGCCGGACGGCCTTTTCTTACCTTGTTTTCAATCCAATTTTCTTCTTTAAAGCGTTTTTTCACATACTTCACAGTAGAATGGGATAAATTAAGTAATTTAGCAACGTTCCGAAATGATTTACCACTACTATGATGAAAAATAATCAATTTTCGAATGCTGTTTGTTGTTTCTTTACGACTGCGAGCCATTTTTAAATAATAAATAGAATATTACGGAGTAGGCAAGCAAAAATTAAAGCCAAACGATATTCTAAATGCCACCACAATTCAAAATTTAAAATAAAGCGCCAGAAGATAATTTTAATTATGAATTTATCCGAAAATATTTCAGTGTACGATGACTTTTGTGAGATAAAGTTTTTGTTACTTTTTGATTACTGGTTTCTTAAAAATAAAGTTTTACTATGTTTTCAAAATATTTCATGTAGTTTTGTTAAGAATAGATTATAGATCTTATTATTAAATACCCATTCTGAAATATTAATTTTAATTAATGGATAGACCCCTATTTCATTGAAATTCGTAAGTATACGAACACTTTTGGGAGCCACTGTATATATATATGTGTATATATATATATATATATACATACACACACACACACACACACGCACACATACATATATATATATATATTATATTTTTATTTTGAAATTTTTTTAATAAAACATTTCAGGCATTCACAAAGGTAAAGTCTACTGCGAAAAGTAGCCATTAACGAAGTTTTTTTGCCAAAAACAGCGATAATGATCACTGACTGTCTTCCGTGTCACATATTCCTTTCTGGTAACCATTTTCTTTGAAGTTCGCTAGAAAAACCGCTCATTCGAGCTTCGTGCGAGTCGCCGAGGCGAGCGCTATTAAGTCGTAAAACTGTCAGCTGGGAACGTAATTGATGAGCGCTCGCCTCACCTAGCTCGGTAATGTGTGAGCCCGCCAATAGACTTAACGTTGATTAAACTCTGTGTTTCAGGTTACTCAAGGGTCAAAGTTGTTGAACGCTGACGCTTTGTCCAGACTGATGCCGGACTAAAATATTGCACAAGAGACTGTCCCTGATTAAAAACTGTTGCATTCTAAACTGTTACTGAACACTGACTTTTCATTGAACCTTTTTTTTAAATTCATTATTTTATTTTTCTTGCTAAGCATTTTAGATATGAAAGTTAATATTTTGGTATACTAAGTTAGTTCTCTTAATTGATTTATCTATCTATAATTATTTCTTTTGTATATGTTTTGAGTTTTTGATTTTACATGTAGTAAGATTAGATGAATATCTATCTATCTATATATTTTTTTAGTCAAAATTATATAGTCGAGTAGGTAAAAGTAATTTGTTGTATTATTGTATGTTTTCTGATAATAGTAGTTAAGATGTGTCTCACCTGTCATTAAGTTTCAGATTCGGATTAATTGAGGTATAATCCCAATCTTGAGGGGAGGGTGTAGAGACAGGCGAGTCACCATAACAAGCAATAACGCCCATCGCAAGGTAAGGGGTACTAGGCAGAACCCTGGGGGTGATTTTAGACTCCGGTCGTGTCTGATATATTCGTAGAAATAATGTTCGCAAGTGACTGTAGACTCCTAACGTATCTGGTATTTGCTTCAGAGCGTTGAGGTTATGTTAATAATTTGTTCCTGCAAATAGTATTCTTCTACCTGTAATATATATCGTCTCCTGTACTTGTCCGTGCTGTGCTCTGTCTTATAATAAACTATATGTGTTTAAAAGAGATGGTTCTAGATTGATAAAAAAAGGACATTCAACTAGGTATTCCATCCAGGCCCAGATTTCCGCATGGGCAAGTGGGGCACTTACCCAGGGCCCCCAAAATTATGGGGCCCCCTAATTTAGTATAAAGTTGTACATAGTTTTGAGAATTTGTTTTTTGGTTAATATAGTAAAGGGGTGCAGTGGCGGATACAGAAAAAAATCCTGGGTGGAGCACAGTGCACCCACTATAGTGAAAGCATGCTTAGGTCCATAAGCGTTTCTGGTTTAATTTTTTTTGGTGGGTGGGTGGGAGGGGGGAGTTGTAATAACTCCAGACTGCGATTTATTTTGAATTTCAAAAGAAAATTTCATGAATTTATTTATTAACATTAAAAAGTAAATTAATTAATTAACACTTCTTATTAATATTCATTATTTTCTTCAAATTTTTGACTTGTCGGTCGAAATTTTTTTTAAATTTCTGGTACCCATTTAAGGGAGGCCTGGGTGAGTGTCCCACATGTTCATGTGGAAATCTGGTCCTGAAGAGGGGGGACATGCCCCCCTCTGGATCTGTCCTTGAAGGGGGCCCCCAAAGTTTGCTTTGCCCAGGGCCCCATTGTGTCAAAGTCGGGCCCTGATTCCATCACAAGGAGTTTAATTGACACGCTACTCCTATTAACAATAGTTTTTCTTACCACAAAACTAGACCCTGGTATGTCTGCATTTGTTATTTCTTTATTTCCTATGCGTACTCTAATTCCAAGAGGTAAATCCTCCCTACCCAAATGCAAGCGCAATCGAAGGAATAACCAAGTTTGACCCTCTATGATATAGTATTTGTTTCATCATTTAAAGACTATTTGCACCAAAAGTACAGAGCTTCCGAAAGTTTCGCAAAAGTGTTGAAAAGTATGAACTTTCATAACATGATCATCAAATGCGGTAATTACACATACGACCGATCGTGTAAACCAAGGAACTACTGCCGAAAAATACTGGCTTGGGATAACTGTCGTTCCAAAATTTTTCCCAGCGTCACCGAAACAGCTTGGAAAGGAATTTTGCTGCAATTTGTGCAATAATGTTTTAATACTGAGTTCAAATATTCATTTTCTCAAATGGAAACTTAAATTTAAGACTAAATAAAATCTGTCTAATCTTTATTTAATTTTTAGACTAGCTAGACACATATTAAGGACAAAGAAAACAAATTACACGATATTTGACAGAGAAGGATATTCGAGTATTAATGCGAATTTTCAAACGATGAAATTCCTCCTGATTCCGATTCCGGCTGTCATTCTGAAAATTGAAAATTACTCTTTTATTTTTCTGTTACATGTATGTTTCAGCAATGAATTGTCTTCTTCTGATCAATTTCGAATTCAATCCATACTAAGGCCTACATACAATGTCTGTTACAAGAACAAGAAAACACAAATGGATTAATTGGAATTTACAAATTCTTGACGTACTTTCATTTATAAATTTTTCCAGTACAAATTCGAATTTGTCAAGTCAGAGACTTTGGAAGGATCTCTGTGAGAATTAGGATTGTCTGAAAAATATTTTTCTGAAGGATTATTCCGTATTTTTGCTCAGCAGATAAATATTTGCACTGAACCGCAAGAAGCATTTAGATTTATTTCTAAAATCTTCCATTCAGCTCAAAGAACATGACTAACAAGTTCGAGAGGAAAAAAATTAGTGGCTACTTTATTGGAAGAATCAGCATATTTAAGAAAATACTTAATCATGACAGAAATCGAGCAGTATGAAAACAATTAGCATAGTTTAAAGTTACTATAGGTAAATATTTCTTGATTTGTATTAAGGATCCAGAAGTAGCCATCGAAAAAAAATTATTTTTGAGAAAATTTCTCGAGAAACATGCTTATAAAAGAATGAAGGTGATCTTTTAATAACACAAAATTCCAAAACTCCCGCGAAATAAAATAAAAAATATATATATTTAAGAGCATACAAAATCGTGAAAAATTAAATTTTATTTCACGGTGATTGTAATATTTAAGGAAAGCGGTGATATTTTATGTTCATGTGTTTCCGACACACACACACACATATAAATAATGTTATAAAATGCTTCGCCTGAGGAAAATATTCATAAAATATCCTGATTACTGCGACGGAAACGAGAAAGTTTTGAAGTTCAGTCGAAAATCAAAGATAGAAAAACAAATTTCAGCGAAAATTATATTACTGATATACGAATTTAACCGTATTTGTTTGATTAGGAATGATTCTGTTAATTTCGGTTGTACGAAAGCTAAATTTACAGCGTCAGCAGGACCGTTGAAAAGGGGGAGATTCCGTGGTCCCGTGCAAAATAAATTTGAATAAAAGAGGGTTTTTGACCTTCAAAAGAAGCTTTTATGAAACATAAAATATTTATCATGAAAATTAATTTTGAACGGAAATTCAAGAGATCTTGAAACGTGTTTTAAAAAATAGATAACTCGGATAAGCCTTTATTGGTATTTTGAAATATTTTAAAATGTAAGTAATTTAGAAGTCTAAATTTTAAGGGACATAAAACAGTTTCAAAAGTAGATAATGAAATCCACGATTTTAAGAAGACTCAGACCATTATTCTAATAGTTAAAGGTAATGAAAATAAGCAATTAAAACGTATCAAATTGTGTTTTCTTTCTTTTATAATATGTTTTAAATCTCCTTAAAATCTTGGACAGAAAAAAAAAAAATCTTTGAAATTATTTTATAAGAGCCTCTAGAAGGTTGGACTTTAAATGTTAATAAATTTTAAATAGGTAGTAAAGGTGCTTTTAACTTTTCTAGAATTATTAGATTTATAAAAGACGTTAAAAAAAAATCCATGTACCTACTTGAAAAGAAGCGGAAATAGTAGAGCGGAAATACTTAAAATCTCTATAATCTACACTTTGAACATCAAACAAAAATCCATTAAAGAAGTTTTACCAAGGGACATCAAAAATAAATCGTTCCCACTCACGAAAACCAAACGAAACACTCCCAGAAAACGAAATTTCGAGTGCCGTATGGAGCACACATGATAGATGAGGAGAAAGGAATATTGACAGAAAAAAAGGCTACTCGACTGAAATATAAATAATTTAATTTGCTGATGGCCTGGGAACTACAGTTAGCTTATTAATAGCTAATTTTCTTGAATTTGTTGAACTAAATTCATTGACATATGTGAATTAAATGTTGTAGATTAATATGCAATTTGAATTTAAAGAATAAGAGGGCCGATTTCATGATAACAAACGGATAAATCTTTTGGATAACAAAAAATTGTCCAGTGATAGTTTTTATCGACATCACTTATTAAATCATTTTTGTAATATAATGTTATGTGATCTAATAAATTCCACCGAAATATGAATTTTCTTAATGAGCAAGTTTGCATTTTATTTTTAAAAAAGCATTTTTGTTAATAAAAAATAGTTTTAGTTAAAAAGTAATAGAAAGCTATACATTAATTAGTATGAAACTTAAATGCCGAAATATGCCGATGAAAACTTTCTGTCAACAAAAAAAATGAATATTCCATTTTATTATATCAACCTGACAGTGAAATATTTCTTATAAATTGTGTCAGTAGATGGCAGCACTACATCAGACAGCTTCATATCTGATTTGAACAATAAAGTTGTGAAAGCGATGAATAATGTCTTTAGATATCTAACAGATTATTTTTAAAAATATTTCCTTAGTTTTCATGTTTTTTAAACCACCATTTAAATTTCTAGCAATTTTCCCAACTAATAAATAATCCTGATTAAAGCTGTAAAAATAGTGAAAATGAAAATTTCTACCTCGTTTTTCTTTTCCCAATTCGGTAATCAGTCTCGGAAGTCTGAAAATTCAAGCATCAGATTTTTACCATGTTTTTATTAACTCGCTTTCTTGTTTGTTTGTTTGTTTGTGTGTGTGTGTGTGTGTGTTTGTCCAGTACAAATCTTGCAATCGATTTTTAACTAACTTCCCGACTAGCTAGACATTTGAAACTTTTAGAATAGCTCAGAACACGATAACAATGCATTACTTTAATACTTTTTGCAATCTTTAAGCAGATTGAATTCACTTTCAGTTAATTTTGTTTTGTAGAATGGTGAAGCCATCTATCGGTTGGGACGGGAACGAAAAGTTAAACGCAAGTTAACTTCCAATTCTCGAGCTAAAACGACTGATTACGCATTTGATCATTTTCTTTCAAGTTGATGGGATAATTCATCAAAAAATTTTTTAAAAAGTATTTATTAATACATAGAATTGTCAAGTTTATATGATTCAACTGATAATTTAAAAACATGGTGTATAAAAAGTTCTTTTTATCTTGTAATTATTATTAAGGTTCTGTTCACATTGCAGTTCGTTAGCGTAAGCGTAAAAGTATTGAAATATATTCAACCAATGACAAACCTCCAAACGATTAGCAACGAAATTGTTGAGGCCTATGATTGGTTTACTTCCGTCTTAGCGCCTTTTTTCTTTTTACGCGTACACTAACGGACTGCAATGTGAACATGTCTTAATCCGTGTTGGTTTCAAGAGTCAATAGTGTTACGATAAAAACAGAAGGGCAAACTACGGCACTTGAATCACGTGATTATTAAATTATCACGTTTATATCTCAGAGATTGAAGGAACTTGGTTACTAAATAGGAAAAAAAATCTGAAATAATTTTTGTCATCTGCACAAAAAAATTCCACTTGAGAGCATTGTCCCAGGGTAGATATGGTAATCATTTCCATTGTAGAAATTTCCGAAATATGTTTGTGAAATTTTGTGACTTTTGGATCGTAATTTTTTTTAGAGGTTGTTTAGCTCAAATTTTCTGTTTGAGAAGAAGCTAAAATTAACAATTTTGTAAAAGTTATCCACTAACAATAAAAGCCAGATACAAATATGAAACATATTTTAAAAAGAAAAGGTTGGTTTAATTTAGAACGCTGTGGGCTTCTTCTTTTTTTTTAAATCACACCGGGACCTACTTCTTAAAGCCTATTCCGAATGGCTACAAACGTCAATGCCTCGAGTGGGATTCGAACCCACAGACTCTAAAAAAAAAAATTTTTTTTTTAATGTAAAGGATTGTGTTTCTGTACCATTTCAGAACTGTAAAATCTCCACGTTGAGAGAAAACTGCGCTGTGAAGAGGTTACTGATACCGTAAATCAGTGGTGCGCAAACTATGAGTCGTGACCTGTTGGTCGTGAAAATAGTTAAAGGGGTCGCAGACAGTTTGAAGTAAATTTATATCATACTGAATTATTTAACTAAAAATTTGCTTTAAATATGCTAATAATTTTGAAATAATGCTCATTTTAAATTTTGTTATTTTTTACCTAAATGAAATACAAATACATATTAATATTTAAATATGAAGTTTTCGTCAAATGAGATTTGCCAAAAACAGAAGGAAAGTGAGACATTTGTTTATTAATATTTTGAAAAGTAAATATATACCCAAAATCAACAGACCATTGATTTTGAAATTAGTTTGTCAAAATTTGCTTAATTCTTTTTTCTATATTTGCTAACATTTTCCTAAATTTTTTAAAAATGGTACTACTAAAAAATATTCATTCGTGGGATTATTTTACCTAAAGAAAGTGGGTCGCTGTCGGAAAAAATTTGCGCATCATTGTCGTAAATCATGACTTCAGAATCGCATATACACTGAAGTGCCGCTGAATTAGGGATAGCAAAGCCTATGCAAATTATGTAGCGCTGCGCATCATGTATGCGCAAGTGAGGGCGCTGTGGTAACTGCATATATAGCGCGTACTGTGGTTGTTCTGAATTAGTTGTTGGAATTGCCAGTATGGGTAAACTGCCTGATTTAGACGCCTTCGATCGCGGACAAATCGTAGGTGCGCGAGGCATGGGCCATTCAATTTCCGAAATCGTCAGACAGCTAGGATTTTCAAGGTCGACAGTGTCAAGTGTATACCAAGAATACATGGATGGTGGAAAAAAAAACTAGCGATCGGGCAAACTGCAAAGGACAATTAGCCTTGACAGTGCGTGGTGAGAGACGACTCAGGCGTATTCTATGTAGCCAGCGAAGCCAAACATTAGCTCAAATTACCACCCAGTTTAATGACGGTGCCAGTCGTACAGTCAGTAAATGGACTGTGCAACGCTCGCTTCACCGTATGGGTTTCGGGAGCCGTCGACCTTCGAGAGTACCATTGCTCTATACTCGCCATCGGGCTGCACGTCTTGCCTGGGCAAAAGAGCACAGAGACTGGAGAGTAGAGGACTGGAAATGAGTAGCATGGAGTGATGACTCTCGATTCCGACTACTTAACGCGACTTAACGACGGGAGGCTGAAAATATGGCGTCAGGCTCATGAAGCCATGGATCCTGCATGCCTGGCTGGAACTGTACAAGGACATGGTGGCTCAATCATGGTCTGGGGTGTTTTTTCGTGGCACAGGTTGGGATCTTTGGTGCGTGTACCAACCTCCCTCAATGCAATTCGGTACGTAGAGTTGCTGGGTGATCACCTCCATCCGTTTATGCTGTTCTGTTATCCGCACGGTAATGGAGTTTTCCAGCAAGAGAACTGTACCTCTCACAAGTCCCGGTTGGCTACTGGCTGATTGGATGAGCATTTCTCTGACTTCTCTGTCATGAATTGGCCACCTAGAAGCCCAGACTTAAATCTTATTGAGCATCTTTGGGATGTTTTGGAAGAAGGCATGAAAGGCCATCACACAGCACCAAAGAACCTTACTGAATTATGGACAGCTTTAGCCAATATTTGGCAAGCCATTCCCGTGGAATGTTTCCAGAAACTTGTTGAATCTATGCCTCGTCGTGTGGCAGCCGTTATTAAGGCCAGAGGAGGCCCAACTCGTTACTAGGTAGGTATCCCTAATTCAGTGGCACTTCAGTGTATTTACAACGAGCTTGCCTGGTACTTTCAGCAGTTGATCTTCCACATGCTTCAATGTGTTGGTGGAAATTTTGATTTCTATACAGTTTCTGTAACTAATACAACTAATAAGATTTTTTGACAGGAATTTACGCAGGGTAAAGTTATATTTTTCGTCTTCAAAAAACCCGTGCAATATTTAGTACATTTATTTACTCATGGCTCAACAGTCTATTATGCACCAAGGCCACGCTTTCCTGATTGTGGGTTTTGGGTGCCATACAGCCTACGTCTTGGTCAGGTGGTCAAGTTTGACGCGGGACCCTCAGAGTTAGTTCCCAAGCAAAGCATGCTTGGTACTCATTTTTATCGACTCACTCAAGGGATAAAAGGCTAAGTCGACCTTGCCCAGCCTCAGGGTTGAACCCTGAACCTGTGGCGTGGCAGCTTGACGCTTTTAACTACTGCGCCACCAGGCGATATTTAGTACATCAGTTTTTTGTAAAGTCATGCTGTCTAACTGCGGCTGAAGCAGTTCGTTATCCGAGTATCTCTGTCGTGAAAATTTGCGTTGTAATGCCACTCCATGTATCTTCGATGTACAGTTATTATATAGCCTTTCACAAGACAAAAATTTAAAATTAGAGTTATTTAAGAAATGTCATCGCTGCTTGCGGAACACAACTATTCAGCATATAATATTGCCGAGTAATGGAATTGCAAAATGACGCAAACCCCCTACGAGAGCCAAAAAGAAAAAAAATAAAGCAACGTGTTCCACTGTGACTTTATTGTTTATCATCCCACCTTTAGAAGCGGATTTTGCATGCATCAATGTGTTACTGTACATCGTGTTATATCGTTTACAAATAAGTGACCTTATGTCCGTCATCATGTATCACTTTTGTTCTACCACGGAATATTCGAACCGTCTATTTTCATTCGTAATTCAGATGCTGTTGGATTTAGGTGCAAGAGGTTTTGTTGATGTAATTAATGATTGAAAACACAAATTCAAGCACCATTCGTTTTCAACTTTTTATTCTTCCAAAGATTTAATAAAAAATAACTGAATGCAAGAAAACTGGGAACTTTTTATCGTAACTAACACACACACACACACACACACACACATATATATATATATATATATATATATATATATATATATATATAGATAGATAGATAGATAGATAGATAGATAGATAGTTAGATAGATAGATAAAGAGAGAGAGAGAGAAGTGGGGGGGGGGGAGACTTATCAGGAAAGAAATTTCACAACTTTAAATAATTATAAGAATGCGTAGAAATCCCATGTAAGAATCACGTCAAAGTAATGGAGTTTTGGACAGAGAAATGCCTTAACGCAAAGGTCATGAAAGAGTACTTTATTGGCAAGAAGTCAGTAAATTAGTACGGAATGACTACAAATAATTTACACATCATATAACTTAGTACACTGCGTTTGAGTCACGTAGTCATACCACAGTTTTTACAGTGACGGGGAGATAAGAGGAATTCGTTTCCTTAGGCTTCCAATGACCTCCTCTGTCTGAAAGAGAAAAAAACATATATATATATATTTAATTAAAGTGAACAGTTATTAGATATAAAGCGAATTTAACCAGCACTGGCAAAGGAAAAAGCCGAAAAACTAGATGCCAACTTTGTTTCCCTATATCTCCTGCCGGGAAATAGCTGCTGATACAAGATAACCGTAACCGTGCAAAGATCCTGGATCTTAATCTTAAACTGGGACTCCCAAATAACTGCAGATAGATGTAAAGATTTCATTTGTAGTGAAGAGATATTAGATACCTTTTATCACCTTCTAATCTTTTCCCTCAATTTTCATTCCCCCACCCCTCAATTTTTTTTCTTAATGTTTAATTTTTTGCCTCCTGAAATTTTTTTAAAAATTTTTCTGTTCGTGTAAATCCGTTGATGCTCTTTGATAGATCCTAAAAAGCCCCCAGCAGGTTTAGAAAGATATACGCCCCCTTCAGATATGAATTTCACTGATTGACTGAATTTGATTGATTGATTGATTGTTATTGATTCACTGAATTTCAATTGACTTTCGCATATAGGACCCATTACAGTACGAAGAGTTATGGCCTGTTCACACCGAATACGAAGTTTTACGTAGCGTCAGCGTTAAAAAAAATTTAACAAGTCCCACAGCTCAGTTCATCGACCACGTGATATGTGAAACCAATCACTGGTCAGTCAACAATCTCGGAGCCAACGTAGTAACGTAACGCTCCAGATGAAATGTGAAAAGGCCTTTTGAGGTTGTGTGGGTCAATTCTGAAGCGATATTTGTTAATGTATATTTCTCCCACGCGTAGAGCTATAATGAATAAGTGACATCAGCCTTTAAATGAAAACAAAAAGGATGAGAGTATTAAGGATACAATAGACCGACTTACCGTTCGAAACCACTGACTTCCGGTGAGGAAAATTATCTTGGAATAGAGCGACATCTCGTCCTCCGAAGATATGACGTGTAGGTGGAGATGAGGCACGGATGTGAAAGGTGGCCAGTGGTAACCTAACCTGTTGAGAAAAATCACGAAATAATGAAATTCCTTATTCTTTCCAAACAGCAAACCGTCATTTAGAATCATGGACCGTTGAAAAATCAACTTCTTACAGCTCGAATAGACGTTTGTTCCAGAACCATTCATAACGAATCTCCCACGATTGCGAGTTTCAAGTCGCCGTGCGAGTACCTTAAAGACAGGACCATAAAGAAAACCTAAAATTCCAATTTCCAATGCACCAGATAGGGCCCAATATAGCAACTAAGACATTCCGGGATTGAATCCCTGCCGGTGAATAGGTTGGCACCACAATTTCGACCGAGCACCCCCCAGGGTAACATCTGGTGCTGGAACCAGCCATTTTTTAGAATTGAAATTGGGGGAAACAAAATTATATTTTACTTTTGAAGTAAGCATAATCGTGAGATACTCAGCTATAATTTTATTTTTATTACATATATGAATATTTTTAAGTGCAGCTACGCGTTGTTTGTGATACATCAGATCGGCTTATCAGTGAAAAGTCACTAATCTAACCAGTCCTTCAAACGAGCTTTTCGTGTATTAGTTAAGACTGCTGTGTATTATCCTACTGGATTCGCTCGCCTCAATGTTAACCTACGGAGAAAATGTGCCCATGGATTGCCGACTTGGATTGAAACTTTTTTGAAAAAATTGTACTCCGTAATAGAGAATGAAATTTTGCCCCTTGGGGCATTTTCGTTTTTTAACTAAATAATATTTTAAAAGTTAAAGTATTCGGGGGGGGGGGGGGGAACTTGGTATAGTGTGTTTTAATCGCTCATTAATTTCTTTGATGGACCCAATTTATAAAACGAATCCTGTTGCAAGGGGCAGAAAAGTTCAGGCTATCTGAAAATACCATTTTTATTGGATAATCATTTATGTAGCTGTAAATAGTAGACACATTTTCTCCATAAGTTAACATTGAGGTGAGAAAATCCAATAGGGTAAGCACACAGCAGCCTTAACCAAAATGTGCAAACCTGTGATACGAATACTCCCTAAACAGAATACCTATTGAGTTCCACATCTTATGAAAACAAACAAAAATCGAACGAACTGAAATTATGAAGCATTCATAAGAGAGTGCATACGTTGCTTGTTCGAGCATATCTCCCTCATAGTGACCAACGTTGGCTCACACACTCATGAAGTAGTCATAATGAGTAGCCAACAAAATTCGCGGAGTATACGGGCGAATGTTCGTAGGATAAAAGCCTACTTCATCGGAGAAAAAATATATACATGAATTCGAAAATTCGCTCTTACCTGTAGGGTTTCATATCTCCCCCTTGCTGTCCAAGCACTTCCATTCCAATTTGGTTCAATCGAATCACTGGCAAGAGAAATCACAATGAGTTCGCTTAAAAATGATTAAATAAAAAATTGAATTAAGTACCCCACAGATAACGTCATACAAGAGAATTTAGAGAAAGACGAGACAATCTTATATTCAACTTATATGTACGGTTTTCACACATAATTTAATTCCTCTTTTATTGTCACGATTTGGGACCTTGTATATCTTAAACTAATTTGTGGAAATCATCGATATCATGAAATTCGAAATGTAGTCCTGCGTCTTCTACCGATGCTCCAAGTCTTTATAGCCTCAGTAGAGAGAAACTTTTCATACCACTAAGACTTCTAAATACAGCTTAAAAGTCCCCACTAACCACCCAAAAGACGTGATAGTTTAGTAATATCATCAGATGAACTATTTTTATTAAATTCACCACGATGGATATGATTTAAAATATGTAATCATAAAATTTTGAAAAAATACATTATGATTTCTAATTTATTTGTAAATACATAGATATCATTTTTAATGCACAGCTATACATAACATTTCGAAAGCAAGTTTTTCTTTTAAATATCATTACTATAAATTGTTTCAAAAATCAAACCTCACTCCAGTAATTTAAGAAAAAATTTTATATCGATCGGATATAATTCTCAATTTCTGTTTTAACCTGGGAAAAACATTTTTTTAAATTTTCATGACATAATTTAGCCATTAATATGCAGAAAAAAGGCTATCACGAAGCGCTATTGCAAGAGAATCGATTGAAAGGACTTAAATTAGGTATTATTTTTGAGTAACTGAATGGAAAAGTTGTTCTGACTAAACAAGATCCTAGATTATCCTACATAGTACCAGGCATCTGTTCTCCAAAGTCATCGAGTAAGGTCACCAATCTATTGGAACTTCCTACGCACGAAGCTCACTTACACATTACTTTTCTTCAGTAAGCTTTGTGCAAATAACAGATCTTACAACATTTCAAGTTTTTAAGGATTAAAAATAAAAAATTACGCTCCATAATACCTAAATAATAAATTATTAAACTTTTAACAAAAGACACACGTATTTATTACAGTCGATTTTCTACCTAAGGTAGCCGAAAACCGAAGTTTAAGTTAGAGGTAATGGTATATTAAGCATAAATGCATTCAAAATACAGTGGATGGAAGACTTAGGGATGAAATGGGGGGGGGGGGGATTGGCAATCTCATGATGTTGCTAACACATCGGCATCTTTTCACCCGACTTGTTCGAATTAGGTACCAGTGAGAGGGCGATTACTTACACATTGGGATGTGGTGAGGTTTGAGCAACAGTCCGTCCCTGATATGCTCCTTGGGTATGATAAGGTAGTGATGAGTCGCTGCTGGTGTGATATTACGAAAGGCCACAAAATCGTCGTCCTGCAGAAGAGAGGGGGTAAAATCGATAAAACACTCACGAAAGACATCATAAAGAAAAGCTGAAATGACGACAGAGGAAGTTACCTCTTTTAATAGTCCTGAAACCCTCCGAACAAACAAACAAACAAACAAAAATCGAGGGGATTTGTTATGCAAAATCTGCTCTAACTTCAATGCCCATAATCAGATCTTGGTCCCGGAATTTCGCGCTGGGGACGGGCGAATGTCATCAAGTGCCTGTTGCTTTAGGGGAAATATATATATATATATATATATATATATATATATATATATATATATATATATATATATATATATATATATATATATATATATATATATCGTAGAGAGTATACAATCCTCACCTTTGCATCTATGTCTTTTTTAGACAGTTATTGCCACGAATCCTGAGCCCTGTGTTTTGTGAACGAGAAAACATTCTAAAAATCACCGGAGATGCACATTATTCAACAGTTAGCACAGTAACATGTCCATGTAAGGGAATCCACATTCAGCTTTCCCTCGGAAAATCGGCGAACCAACCACATTTTTATAACTTTCTTTTGATTTTTCTTTTCCAGTAAAGATTGTTTGCAGTCACCAAATTGCTGGACTGTCAATATTCCCGAAGTCTTCTCAGGGGAAACCGTCTCCTTATTTCGCTCACCGAAACTGCTTAAATCTTGGATGATATCTTTGTTAAAATGGTTTGATTCTAAATTTCTGTGGGTGTTAAATCTTAGAAGAACATGTGCACACTTGTCTAATTCTTGAACTCCTTCTTCGAATTTCGCATGTTAAATCTACTTCAGTCTCTGAGATCAACTGTGCTATTACGATGCAAAACCGCAGTCGCTGCTGAGATCTGTAATGAATTTAAAATATTCCATAAATAAACAGATAGCTTCCCTTTCGTGGTTCTTTTCCTCTCGTCTCTCCTTTCAAATCAACTGATCATAAAATGACCACTTTGGACAGCGAAGTGGAATAAAGTCGTTAAAAGATTGCTCTTCCTTATAGAATCCACGGAATTTCTACTGCTAATTTACTACCTCTAATTTACTAATTCATATGCATATGAACTACAGTCTCATTTGAAAAATGCGTAGCATAAATTTATCTTTTCTTAAAATTCGTACGATTTCTTTCAGAGACGTACGTAGGGAGAGGGGGGATGGGTCAATAAACCCAAGCCGCCCTAAAATTTTTTCTCCATACATATTATTAAGATATAGTAATCAAAAAGACTCTTAATAATATTTTCTGCGGAAATAGAACCTCACTTGGAGAGTTTCGTTTGGCTACATGCCTGATTTCTTCATTTCTGGTTGTTTCAGTGTATTTTTCTTTATTCTAGAGTAGCAGACCTTATGAAGTTTCTTTTAAATCAAATTTAGTTTCACTGAGATAGGCTCAAAGAAGTTTCTTCTTTATTGTTACCAGTACCGGTAATAATTTGTGTATTTATAAGTATTTCCATAAACTTAATCGAATGATACGGGGCCTTATCTCCTAGATTCTCAAAAGGACAATAATTATAAATTAATGATGCATATTTTATTTTAATTTCCATGGTAATCTGGTAAATTTATTGAATAAAAGAATTATTAATTCCATAATTCGTTCTCATTTAGGTAAAATCGAAGGATATATCACCTTCCTTCCTCTTGATTCATCAAAAGGCTAAAATAAAGAGTATCATTATCATTTTAATTGTAAAATGACATCGATATACGTACATAGAGTAACAAAAACATATTAAAGAGAAGGATATTAAATATCATATCTGAGAATAAGCAGCTTACCCTTTAAAATCACCGTATTCTAATTTTATGTCCTTTGTTTGCTGTTTGAGAAAATAGAGATTAAGAATTGTAAAAGGAAAGCGTCACTGAACTACATAATAATTTAAATAGGTGCAATAGATGTTTTCTCCACTGAACTAAAATATATAATATATTTTTGCAAATAAATCCTTGTCATTATTTTACAATGAATAAACGGAAATAATTTAAGAAAACAAAATCTAAATTAAAAGATTTCGGTATGATGATTGTCCTTGAATAATTGACTATTCAATACTTATAAACAATAATGAATACGTAAAAAATCCACCCATGACAGAAATGATGTAGTTCCTGGTGAAATGAACCATTTCGCACGCAGACATCGCTATCATTTCCCTTTCGGCCATAATTTGGAATATCTGGACGGTTCTGGCTTTCGATCCCGGTTCTTTTAAAAGATTCTCGTGGATCCGTCCGAACAAAAGGCTTATGTTCTTCATTCTGACAGGAATCGAGGCCGCTATCGTCACCATCGTCAACAGAGATACGGTGTTTATTAGCAAGATGTAAGTGTTTTCTTGGACGTACACGGGATGCAGCTGGTCGCTCCTCATCGACAGAAAGGATGCTATGCAATTAAACATTTGCAGGAAGAGCATGACGATGGTCACAAATGCGGGCGTAGATGTCAAGTCGTTCATATCCACGAGTATGCGAGTCAAATTCGAATATTCCTTCGCTAACTGCATCGAAGTTGAAGTGTTCGTGGACTGTCGGAGGTTGCGTTCGAAGACGACGAGCAGATCTCTGCCGTGGAGGTAAATAGCCCCGAGCACGAGGGCGGCGTAGCAGGGCATCGTCACATTGAGGGACATGTAAGCAGAAGTGCCCGTAAAACGCAAGAAAAATCCAAGAGCGTCGTAATCAAATTGGTATCCAAAAGTCCAAGCGGCGTTAAAATCTTCTTTGATGTGATGGGCCAGAGTGATAGAAGCGGTCGGATATGCTATTTGCAAGAGCCAGAAAATCACAATGAGGACATTTATCACCCTGGCTTTGAACCGCACTCTTCTCCTCGGGTACTTGTTCATTCGCATAACCAAGTTTCTCATGAAAGCCTCGCGCTTGTAGAAGACGTACCAAAGCAAGTTGGCTAAGAGGCTTGTCGAAACACACGGAACGAGCGTTTTCACGTTCATCGTGTCATTAAATACGCACAGAATCAGTAGAGGAGCCGAATAAAATATGGAAGACCCCACGATTATCCAGAACCACCTAGACAAGAACTTGTGGAGAAAGCTTTTGGGACGGGGATGATAGAACACGTCTATTCCTAGGAAGAGAAAATTTATCCACAAGCCACCGTAACCACGAAGTTCATCCGACAGCATCATATAGCCTAGTCGAGATGGTGCAAACGGCACTATCTTTGCATGCTTGCGTACTTTGGTATTCCATGGATTTTTTAAGTTATTCATTCAAATAGTTAAACCTTCCAAATTTGTTTCAGTTGGTTAGCAGGGATAGAAAGGTTTCTCCATTACCCTGAAAGAATTTTCACGAATCATATAAAAAATGCATTGGTTGAAAAATTCTGTTCTCATCAATAAAAAGATGCGGTATCGTTTACCACACCTGATCTGGGTTCTGATCTTAAAATATTCCAGAAGAAATTATCCATAACACGTGACCTATTAGAAAACTTCGAAAAAATTACCGGTTAATGTTATTTATCATTTACAACTTGAAAATGAGTAAGAATTAGAAAGTATATTATATTTAGAGATAAAAACGAAGGCAGTTTTTCAGATAAACTGATAAAAGCACAAAAGTATAAAATACAATAGAGAGTATAAACAAAGAAGATTTTCTAATCATTCATTCACTGTTTCATTTTGATTCATATGGGCTGATGGTTAAGTTGGCTTTCGACAAACAGCTGATAACAATTTTTGTTAAATCGTATATAATATCGTATTCAACTGTTTTTGATATGTATTAAAATTTTAAATAAAATCTTTCGTGCTTATATAGCGTTTATGAACGTTGGATACTTCCATTAATAGTGCTAAAATATTCTCAGTAAGCAAACCGTGCGGCATCTTTCGGAGCTATAATGGGCATTCTATCTAAGTTTAGAGATCACAGCAGACAAACTATAGGGATTGCAGAGCATACATCCAGAACGTTTCACTAAACTTGCCACTTTCTGGAAAGTTCTGAGTGCCCAGTAAATACTAGTTTCAGGCAAAAGTATAAAAAAAGACAACGAGATTTAAGATGCATTATGAGAGGAAGTAACAGGTTTTAATGCATCATAAGCTCGCACTCTGTACTACGTCACAAGACTCGGCGATCGATTTGTTCTTTGATTGGATCTCTAGAAAATCCATGTTCATAGAAATAAAGTATTGTCGATTACAAGCAGTCTATCAGAAGAAGCACGAAAAGATTCTTCCACGGTAATGAAATAAATTTCAGCCAAATATTGACCGTGCGCGTTTCCCCAAATATGATTCATTTGCATAGTTATTAACAATATCTCCAATGAATTTGCGCAGTTTTTAGAAAGAACTAAATCTGTTGGAACACTAAGTAAATGTTTGTGATAGAGGGAAAATATATTGACTAGCTCTCAACTAGAAAAAAAAACTTAACTAGAAGGGGAAATGTAACTTTTTTCCAACATAGTTTTCAGCTAAATAATTGCCTGTTGGTTTTGCATTATTTGCAGCCACTCTAATAACATACCTTTCTACATAAAACAAGGTGTTTAAAAGGTTCTGAATTACTGGAAAATGGGTTGTTTTTTAAGGGGAAAATTCAAAATGACGCCCCACAGAATATCTTTGAACTGGTTTTCCCAATATCCAGTTAATTATCTTATCAGTTGCAGTCATAAGATGATGATAATGATAATGCCAAGGTTAAGAATCTCTGCTCTAGATCGTCGATGATTCACTTCCTTCCATTGACACGACTTTTATGTTTCGCAATTAAGCGGAAATCAATACAACTAGTTTAGAATATCTTAGCCGCAAATGAAACTCTTCTCTGAACGAAAGAGATAGACGAAGTTGATAAAGATATCGCATCGAGTGGCAATGCAACGCTTTCAAAGATATGCATAGACTCTAGCAGTTTTAGACTTAAATCGAGCTTCAAATAAGTGGGAATACAACACAAAAACTTATTATTACTATTGAAAGTAATGTTATGAATATCCTGAAATCTGGACAAAAATAGCTAAAATGAATTTCTAGGGAGCCTAATTTTTAAATGATCGTTAAGGAAATCTCCAGGATTTTAAAACATCTGATATTATTTAGTCGCCTAAATGGGCTTTAATAAAACGAAAACAAGGCTAAAACATTTAAGTAAATACAGACGACTACAGTCTGTTGTTATTATTAAAGTGCTTGGCTCGTAAAAAATTCAAAAAATCTGTATAAGGAATAACGATATAAAGGGGAAATCCCCTCATAATAACATTTCAAACAAAAATAATTTATATGACATAACATTTTCTATTCACCAATCTAATCTGTTCTTTTCATCGGAGATTTTCTGCTGTTTCGATAAATTAAAATCAATTGCAGATATTAGCGATAGATAATGGCAATCTTAAAATCAATCAAATGAAACAGCTTTAAATTTATGGGTACCGTACGCTTTAAGAAGAATTTTCTTTCAATTATTTTAATTTTTTTTTCAAACCTATATTTTATGACTGAAAAGATGGAAAAATATATGAAACGTTAAACTGGTGCATTAAAAAATTGTCAGTAAGAAAATGTTTGTAAAATCTTCAGAAACGCGCAATCTTGTAGAAATTTTACTTCAAAAGAAAGGAATTGATGTTTAGTAAATTATGTAATGAAATGGAGAAGAAAATATTACAAGATTATATTTTAAATTTCGTTTCGATCCAGCTTTATTTAGATTCACGAAAAGTGCCTGTGACAGATAAATCAAAAATAATTTTGGAGGCAAAGAACTCTGAAGGCACTGCATTTATAAACTCCCACTAAATCATTGTCTAATCAGATGCTTTTAAATTTTAAGGATACTTCTCTATAAAAAGCTATTATTTTGACCGGATCCCTATTTATAGTGTAGTTTATTTTGAATCAATAGTTGACAATCACAGGCAATTTTTTTATCTTGGAGAAAATTTGACTCTGATATAAAACTAACGTTTTAGTTTAAAATATTAACATAACAATTTTACTATACAATATTAGTCATGGTGTTTTTTAAAAATTATTATTATAATATATATATATATATATATATATATATATATATATATATATATAAACATACATATAAATCTAGGTATATATATGAGTGTATAAATGACTTTTTTGTGTATTCGGTGGATGTTATCACCCCCCCCCACACACACACACACACACACACGCACACAACATCAGACAATGTCACGTTCAATATTTGACCTGTCATTTCACGAGTTCCAAATGCGATCAGTTTTAATCGCTTACTTTTACTACGAGTATTCGAGGACAGGGCCGGTCCCATAGGTGGCGTAGCGAGGCGACGGCCGTTTTCCAAAGTCCGTTCAGTGTTCTTGGGATGCCGTTTTCCTAAGGCTTGTTTTAATAAAACCGAAAGCGCAAAATTCCGTTGGAGAAGCGTCGGGGGATTTTACGGGTATTTCATTAAATGGGATACACTTCAATCCAGTTTCAGAAGCCAAAATGAGACAGAATGAAAATAAGAAATTTAAAGTAAACATATTAAAAGTTTAATTTAATGTATGACGAAATTCATAAAAATACTCAATTATAAGCGAATATTTAGACTATTTATTGTAAACGGCTGAATTTGAGATTGCGAAAAATAAATTTTGAATTCATATTTCCAAACATTATGTAGTTCCAAGATTTTTACTACCTGTAGATATAGCTGCAGCTGAAAGCAGTTTTTCATAGTTGAAAATTTATAAGGAGTTATCTACGAACAACAGCAAATTAAGAGCGATTGCATGATCCAGCACTAATTTCTATAGAAAAGACGGTATCTAAAACAATAGATTATTTATTACTACTATCGAGCCATATGCTGCAATAAAGGCTCGGAGAATGATTTAGTCATTATTTCATTACATAGCATATTATAATCAAATTCATTTCCTTTTCTGTTTTTTTTTAAGTTCTGGAATTTAAAATTTTTTTATGCTTCTTTAAAATAACTAAAAATTTTCTTTCGATTTAATACATATTTCCCCCCAAATTTCCGCGATTCTATTAAGTAGACTATTTACAAAAGTAATACATTCATTACTTAAGTCTCCGAAAATTCGAAAAGGCGGCGTTTTTAAAACTTGCCCCAGGCGCCACGATGGATCGAACCGGCTCTGTCCAAGGAGAAAGCAAGCTCACTAAGGCATGCTGTGCAAATGATAAGGAAATACGTATGGAATGTCATCTTTTCTTTCCCCTCTGATAGCTCTTGGATAAATACCTCAAACGCGGGACTCTCGATGACTCGTTTTGTGGATTATCCGTGCCATCACACACACAAACACACAACACACACACACACACACACACATATATATATATATATATATATATATATATATATATATATATATATATATATATATATATATATATATATATATATATATATATATATATAAAGGAGAGTGAAAATTAAATACAAAAAATCTCTGAAGGATGTCAAGATGGCACGTAATAAACACTTCTTCAATACCACAATAAATTAAAAATGATGACTATATGTTTCGAACTAGTTAACAGTTTATTATCAGGCCGAGGTGCGTGGGCACGATTCACGCAATGAACAATTCACAAAACATTTCTTTATATATATATATTTTTGTATGTGTGTGTGTGTGTGTGTGTGTGTGGAGGCATCATAGAAATATTTTTACGCATAAAAAAAGGATAAAGAAAACTAACATCTGCACTGATTTTACAGAAGGTCGTTCCCACTTTATGGAAATGATTTTGATAGTTAAGTTTTAAGTATAAATGCCGTATTTTTTGCGGCGATTTGCTTCTATCTGGTAGCTATGATTTTTGACAATAGCTTTAGCTCGAATTTTCCACGAAAATAAACTTTTTCTTAGTACCATCATGTCACTTTTGCCCCATCCCTCTTGGACCGTTTTCCAAAGTCCATTCAGTGTTCTTGGGATGCCGTTTTCCTAAGGCTTGTTTTAATAAAACCGAAAGCGCAAAATTCCGTTGGAGAAGCGTCGGGTGATTTTACGGGTATTTCATTAAATGGGATACACTTCAATCCAGTTTCTGATTCTTTCTTTGCTAAATGAGCGGCAGTTGATTTAAACGTGTGATTAGAGGCTTTGTCCATATGGAGTTCAACTTTATCAATGTCTTTTCCATATAAGGCTGGAATTTCTTCTTCAAAAATTGGTTCTAAAACATTCTTCTGATAGTAGAGTGAATTAATTTTGGCTTTACTTAAGACTTTTTTTATTTTTTATTTGCCGTTGTAATAAAATCCTGTAACTATCATGAATCCCCTTGGGAACTTTTCTGTACAATGACGAAGCCATTTCGAACGGTCATTCCCGCCAGCTGAACAGTAGAATATTGATCAATTTTTATTACATTCACTTAAATACACCAATGTCTCATCGAGTGTTACCATAAATTTCCATTTTTCAGCAGCTAGGTGTTTTTCATATAATTTTCTTTAATTTGTTTTTCTGTCAGTAATATGCTTTGGCAAAAGCAGATGAACTTTAGGTTTAAACATCTTGTTTAACTTCAAATCTTCATGAATGATTTTACTTACAGTGCCAGAAGACATTCCTAGTTTCGATCTTTGAGTCGGAGAATTTTCTTTTAGGATCATAGACTTCACTTTCTTGATATTTACCTGCGTTCGAAGAGTCTTGTGGGTTGTCGAAGAGTCTTGTGGGTGTTAGGATGAGGTTCCGCGGCCATGTTTTCATTTTTACTTTCAGTAGACTTTTTTTTCCTTTCAAATTTAATATATTATAAATACCTTTTTTTGAAATGCCATAACCGCGAATTTTTACACCGCTTTATAATTTCTTGATACGAATATTTCTTCTCGGAAAATGAAGTTACGTAACCTTCAAGCCATTTTCAAAATAAATTAAAAAGAGAGAAATAAATTAATGAGAAATTAATGAGAAATAAATTAATGAGAGAGAGAGGGGAGGGGGTAGGTAGGTAGGTAAGCAACGATAAGTAATCCCACGTTGATAACCCGCAGTCGTTTCGTTAGAAGAGACTACCTGAAATATATATATATATTTTAATGTTTCGAAACATGGCTATCCAGGGACGCATAAATAAGCACTATAAGTTAGAGAAAATTCAAAACAATGACTACGCGCCATAGCAAAGTCATCGGTGCAATATATACTTATTTTCAGAAAAAAAAGTTATGGACCTGATTTTCGCCTTTTTAAAAATTAGACTAACATAGATAAAACATCCAACACAGGCATACTAATAATTCGGTCTCATAAGAATCCATTTTATCATTTAATATTATTTAAATGAGGGAGTATTTTTTGTAAACGCTTAAATATGTAAATACATTACAGTTCATGCATGACATTATTTTTCCGAATAGAAGGCTTTACGTACTCACGTTCATATTATATTAAGAATTTTAGGTAGTTCTGAAATAAACAATACATTCATTAAAAACTATATTACACTGTCTCAACAACATATCAATTGAACATGATAGCAGATATTAAATAAACGTGTAAATTAAAACCACTGCTAAACATAGCACAAAATCCTTTAAAAGTGTCTGTAGACTAAGGGCCTGTTCACATAGGAGTCCGTTGTGTAGCATTAAGGGAAAGATGACGTTGAGACGAAAATAAACCAATCATAGGCGTTAAAAATTTCATTGCTAATCGTTTGGAGGCCTATGATTAGTTTATTTTCGTCTCAAAGTCATCTTTTCCTTAACGAAATGCAACGGACTCCTATGTGAACAGGCCCTTAGGGTCTGTTCACATAGAATCCGTCAGCGCAACGTTACTAGTATTGAAATACATTTAACCAATTACAAACCTCCAAACGATTAGCCACGAAATTGTTAAGGTCTGTGACTGGTTTAAAATATGTCAACGCTGACGCTGGCGGACTCTATGTGAACAGGCCCTTAGTTGTGTACGAAATAACTGTAAACAGCGAAACAAACGAGGAATTTCAATACTTTACAGAGAAATAAAATTCATTATTCAAGACCATTGTCACCGAAGAAATTGTAGATTTTGCTCAGAAAATATTTTCAATTTACTGGATTTTTACAAACTAACCGTTCTACATTATAACATCGTTCTACATCTGTTTGTTAGGCTCTTAGAGCGTTAGAAGATAAACAAGTAAATGAAAGCTTTGGCCTTCTATCACGAAGAAAATGTTTCAGAGACTGAACAGCGTGTATACCATGATTATCAATTTTGCATCATAGTCAGTATTTTCGGATGCTAAAATTTTGTTCGAAACTTCTTTGTCATAGTATTTTTAAAATGACTGTAAAATTCGCCTCTTCTGGTCCTCGATGATATCTTATTTCTAATCCCCAAATTAGGTTTAATCTTTTGGATTTTAAATGTATTGAAAACTGCTAAAAAATTTTTTTTTCTGACAACATGTATTAGCATGCCCGGAGCTACCTAGTGGTTAGCGCGTTGGGATTCGGTATCAGGGGTGCTCATATTGAATCTCGACATTGAATGTTTTCTTGTCTACGTCGATATATGGGTATGTTAAATCTGTAAGCCGGGAAAACGCTCCGTGTGATTTATAGGGGGGGGGGGGAGGGTACGAGTTTCCCAGATGTCGCTCCTGGGGGTGATCTATTAAAACTGAGGTGGCACCAGGGAGCAACGTTGGTTCACCTAGACAGTGCCCTCATTACAAGCAACCAGCAATTCCGCGGTGTTGTGAGCAAATGTCGAAAGACAATGTGCCTGCCGGGGGAAAAAATAAATATATCAACATAAGTCATTCCAAAATATTAAAATGGAACAGTACTTCCAGAACAAAAACTACTATAAACTTAACTATCATTATACTGCTGATATAACTAGTCTAGCTCATAAATGGTAATACAATGAGAGGTCAAATTGTATATCTCTTAAAATATATTGCTTTAATCTGTTCTTTTTACAGTTTATAAATAATTTTTACATGCATATATTTATGTCAATTTTAAATATATTCTGGAATTGGTTACAAACTGGAATCTGTTTAAAAGTTGTTAAACTAAACAAAAATTCTTTTTCGTTGTAGATTGCAATTTCTGCAAATCGTGATATGGTAATTTTTCAACTTTTTACTGACGCCCTGTTAAATAAGAGATAATTCGTCTGTAATGCTCTTGAAGTATACCTTACTAACAAACCGAAACCTGTTCTAGCTCTCTATATATGCAAGAGATAAAAAATTTTCAAATTTGTATGTCAACTCTTTGAACAACCACTGAAAAAAAACAAAAAAACTATGCTTTTACGAGGTAGTAAATATGGTTTTCAATAGTGTCGATTTCATTTTTATCATTCTATAAAGTTAAAATGCATTTTTTTCTTCGCACGATTTTGTTTAATAAAGCATGTTTGCAAAAAAAATCTGATCTCTTATTGACGCGAATACAGTTAAGTGATAATTGCTACAGAAATTAATTGAAAATAAAATTGATCCGGTATGCAGCTCTTTTACAAAATTATTTTCTTAATAAGAGCGTTGTATTATCATAATAAATTTAAATTAAATTTTTCCGAAATGTCATATGCAAGTTATATGTTAACAGGTCAGACTTAATAACAAGAATTACCCAGCTTTAAACATGATAAATACGATTTCATTTACTTATATTAATTCATATCGATATCGTTATCTCATGTATATTTCTGTTACAATAAAATCAAAGATAAATATCGTCTTTTTCTCTCTCTAGAATATTGTGGGCATGTATGATAGGGTACCGAAATGTCAAGGTTTCAAAGTCATAGGTCCTGCTTAGCGAATTTCGCCGCGAGCGGAATATTCTTACCCAGAGTTATGGTGTCGCTTCCCTGGTGCAACTAAAAGAGACTCAACCGTTTTGAACTGTTTTCACATTATTTGTCAGAGATATAAGTATTCTAAGGGCCTGTTCACATAGGAGTCCAGTAGCGGAAGCGTAAAGGAAAGATGTCGCTGAGACGGAAATAAACCAATCGTAGGCGTTAAAAATTTCGTTCCTTAACGTTTGGAGGTTTGTCATTGGTTATATATATTTCAATACTTTAACGCTTCCGCTACCGGACTCCTGTGTGAACAGGCCCTTAATGAACATAAACTAACAATTTCACAAGAGTAAAGACAACGTTTGCGATCTGTTCTTACACTATTCGTTTGAAAGACTGATAAAAGGAATATATTCGTTTACAGTAACCCCATTGAGGGGTTTAAAGTTACTTCCTTCCGAGATTACAAATATTCACACACACACACACACACACACACACACACACACACACACACACTTATATATGAATAAACATATATTCCTCGACTTACGACCGAAATAGGGACCGAGACATTGGTCGTAAGTAAATTTGGTCTAAGTCGAGTTTCTAACAAATTTTTTTTGTATATGTACATACATATATTTTTCATTTTCATACATACATACATACGTAATTTAAAATGCATTGTACTTTATTTAGAAGGCATAAATTATTCTTCGGCATCACTACTTATTATGTTAGTACAATCCAATGGTTCAGAATTTGCCACAGAAGGTACGTTGCAAGTTTTTTTTTAAAACAAAGTTATCCAAGGTAGTTTTTAATAGTCATGTAATACATATAGGTTTGTACTGTACATTCAAGGAACAAAACTTTGAGGATATATAGATTTGAGGAAAAGA